>VMDR010006798.1:0-43647 GCA_007922815.1 Macrotus californicus
CTTACGAACCAGGAGGCTGACACAGACACTGGGTGTCATCTGATCACGGTGTAAATCTGTGTACCCGCCACCGCCATCGAGAAACAGCTGTCCCATCACAAGTCCCCCTGTGGGCTGCTCTGCGTAGCCACACCCACCCTCTGCTCCCACCGTGGCTAACCCCCCAGCAACCACCTGTCTTCTGGCCACGTCTGTACTTTTACTTTGAGAATGTTATGTGAACAACATCACACTGTGTGTGACCTTTCGGGATTGACGTGTTTTTTCACATGGCACAGTGACCCGAGGTGGATTCAAGTTGCGTCGTCTGTCAATAGTCTGTGCGTTTGTATTGCTGTATTCTGTGGTGTGGAGGTACCTGGGTTTGTGAACCATTCAGCTGTTGTGGAACATTTTGGTTATTTCCAGTTTTTGAATATTAGAAGTAAAGCATGAACAGCTGTGTACAGGTTTTGGTGCGAACTTTAGTTCTCATTTCTTTGGGATAAATGCCCAGGAGTGCAGTTGCTGAGTGGTATGATGATTGTGTGTCTGGTTTTGTGAGACCCTGCCAGGAGGTTTTCCAGGGTGGCTGTGCCGGTTCACATTCCAGCTGCAGGGTGTGAGGGATCTGCTCCCCTGCATTCTTGTCAGCATTTGGTAGTGTCCTTTCTTATTTCAGCTGATCCAATAGCTTACTGCGGTCTCAATTCGCATTTCCCATGTGGCTGGTGACATAGAACATCTCTTCATGTGCTTACTTGTCGTCTGAATATTTTTTTGAGAGAAATATTGCTTTATGTCTTTTAGTCCTTCTAACTGGATTGTCTTCCCATTGTTGAGTTTTGAGTTTTCTTTATACAAGTGGGGACCCCCCCCAGAAAAGGAATTTATTTATAAAAAATTGTGTATTTATTCTCACATGTTTAAACTTCAGTCACCTTCAAAGTACTTTCCATTCGAGGCAATACACCTATTGAGATGTTTTTTCTGCTGCTCAAAACAGTTTTGAACTCATTGATTTTGATGTCTTTTTGTGCTTCTGCCCTTTTTTGTTTCACCTCTTCCACATCAGCAGAAGCTTTCCCTTTGAGGACTTTTTTAATCCAGGGAAACAAAAAAAAAGTCTCTCAGGGTGAGGTGTGGTGAATAGGGAGGTTGGGGCCTGGGGATCATGCTGTTTTGATCGAAAGCTGCTGAACACAGTGCGGTCCTAAGTCCCCCATCATGAAATGGGCAAATACATTGAGGGAGTCTTCAGAAAAATTCACTGAAGCCAAACACAGCCTCTCACAGCAAGGCCAGCTGGGTTCCCACCACACTCCCCTCACAGACGAGGCCTGTAGTACAAGTGGCCTGCCCTCTGGAAGATAGTTCCATTTTTTAGGGGGTCCCCCTTGTACATCCTGGACATAAGTCTTCTGTCAAATACATGATCTGCATTTTTCTCCATGTCTGTACTTGTTTTTTCTTCCTCTTAATAAAGTCTTTCACAGGGGAAGTGCCTTTAATTTTTATGATGTTCTATTGATCTGCATTTTATTTTGTGGATTACACTTTTAGTTTCGTTTCTAAGAATTCTTCACTAAGCACTAGCTCTTTCATGATTTCTTCCAAAGTTTTATTGGTTTACATTTTACATTTACATCTTGCTCTGAGTTAATTTCTGTGTAATATAGGGTAATGTGGGTTTGTTGGGTTTTTTATTTTTGTTTTTTGGGGGTTTTTTTGCCTGTAGACAGTAATTGCTATAGTACTGTTTATTGAAAAGCTGTTTTATTCCATTGCATTGCTCTTGCACCATTATGAGAAATCAGCTGGTCGTATTGGCTGGCTATGTCTGGGTCACTTGTCCTGTTTCCCTGACCTGTGTCTCTCTCTGTCCCTCCAGTGTTGATTAATTTCTATAGCTGGATCACAGTCTTGCGGTCAGGGGTGTGGTTCTTCCCACTGTGTTTTCACAGTTCCTTTTCACAGTGGTTTAGCTGCCCTATCCTTTGTTTTTTCATATAAATTTAAAAATGATCTTGTCTGTGTTTACGAGAATCTTTCTGGGGTTTTTATAGGAATCGCATTAAACCTGTGTGTCCGCCTGGGGAGAATTGACTTTGTTACAATGCTGAGCACTTCTTCTGTGGTCACAGCGTGTCTCTCTCTTCAGGTCATCCTTGTTTCCTTCGTCAGCATCGTGTGGTTCCCAGTGAGCAGGTCATGCACACATTTTGTTAGATTTACCTCTGTACATTTTTGTATACATCTACAAAGCAGCCTTTGTTTATATTACATATCTATGTATTTCATTATTAGTGATTATAAATGCAGTGTATTTTCATTTAGGCTTTCATATTCACTGCCCGCTTCTAGAAATTGAATGGATTTTTGTACATTGATGTGGTATCCTGTTACCTTGTTCAACTAGCTTTTTAATTCTAGGAGACATTTGTAGATTCCTTGGGATTTTCTGTGGTGATAATCATACCATCTTAAAATAAGAATGGCTTTATTTTTCCCTTTCTAATCTGTATGCCATTTATTTCCTTTTCCAGCTTATTGTCTGGAAGGTCCAGTGCTAGTTTGAATTAAAGTGGTAGGAACACACAGCCTTACCTTTTTCCTAATGTTAACGGAAAACATTCCATCTTTCTTCTCTACGTACGATGTTACCAATAGGTTTTTCTTGTAGATGCTCACTATCAAGTTTAGACAGTTAGTTCTTCTCTATTACTAGTTTTTTAAAGAGTTTCTGTCATAATGAATGTTGAAATTTATGCAGATGTTTTTCTGCATCAATTGATAGTGCATATGATCTTTCTTCAGCCTGTTGGTGTAGCAGACGATGTTGATTGACCCTTGAATGCTGAACCGGCTTTGCATTCCTGCATTAATTTCACTTGGTCACGGTGTATAATTCTTTTTATACATTGCTAAATTCTATCTGTTAATACTTTGTTAGTGATTTTCATACCACTAACATTTGTGAGGGATATCAGCCTGTAATTTTCTTTTTTGTACTTGCTTTATCTCATTTTTATATCTTTTCTGTATTCTTTTGAATATATATTTAGTGTCATTTATGCAAACAGTGGCCTATTTTACATATGAAAGAAGTAAATAAATTTGCAGTAGGTATTTAACTCAGTCTAAAATATTTCTGTGTTAAATAAGACTTCACTTTTAAATAAACATTTACATTTGTAAGTATTTTCCCCATCAAACATCAGAAATATTTTTGCATCAAATATTATCTAAAGTCATCGAAATTCTATTTTTAGATAAGTAATCTTGACTTAGAATAAATTATATCAGTATGTTATTAGTTGCAGAGAACTTTGTACCAAGTAGCTTAATCAAATCGTAGCAAATATTTAAATACATCTTAAGTGAAGGCCAGCTGTTTGTTATAACACCAGCAAGTCTTATTTCAGGACTCGATGGAAGATGTACCTTCTTATCCTCCATCTCAGGGTTGCCAGTCACATAAAGTCAAGTCGATGCCATTAAACTGACACCTTCTTCTGTTGTTAATGAAGAATCCTGACCTAGATTCATGTTTGAGCCTCATAGTATGTCAAATGTGTATGGCGTGTTTGTAACGAGTAACATACATTATCTACCCATGTATAAGTGTATACTTATATAGTATGTGTGTAGGTGGGGGTGACTTTTTAAACAATTACTTCTTGTCTTAAAAAAGTTCACAAGGAAAACCCAATTAAATGCCTTGTGAATTTTTAAATCTACTGAATAAGTGACAATTTAAATTAAGACACAACCCATGACTATATAGCACTGACATAAACAAATGCTATCTGAAATGATTATTTTTGAGCATCCATGACATTACCTTGATAGTCTAAAATGAATATAACATCCATTTATACCATCAATTTCTTATAGCTAAATGAAATAAAACGTATTTTACAATATATTTTGATAAATGTTTCTAAATGCAGTTCTTAGAGAAAACATAGCTTCTCTTATTTCAACTTTGTTCTAATTTTACAGGATTCAAGCCAAAACTCGAGAGTTTAGAGAGCGACAAGCTCGAGAACGTGACTACGCTGAAATTCAAGATTTTCATCGGACGTTTGGCTGTGATGATGAGCTGATGTATGGGGGAATTTCTTCTTATGAGGGTTCCATGCCTCTCAGTGCCAGACCCCAGAGCCCACGAGAAGGACATATGATGGATGCTTTGTACGCCCAAGTAAAGAAGTCGCGGAGTTCCAAACCTTCACCTGCAGACAGGTAGGCTCCAGGAGCAATCAGAATATTGCTTCCAAATCAACTTGACACCATTTTTGACACAGGAGTAGATTGTTCTTCAGTCCTTAAAACAGGATGGACTTTTATTAATGACCTTTAAAAAGCCGTTGTCTCCAAAATACTGGGTTTACACAAATCGAAGCTTAATAGAAGGAGCAGCAGAGGATTTGATAGCTTTTCTGATGGTTCCACTGCAATTCATCTTGTTCGGAAAGTGGCTTTAGCCCGGAGAAGTAACCTTTAGCTTATAACCAAAATAGAAGGCAAACTCGAAATTATGCCTCTTCTCCTTAAGCTGGATTTCCTCTTTATTATTAGGAGAGGGTCTCGTTGTGGCATTTAAATAGATGGAACTCACATGGTTTCTTCTGACTGTTATTTACTTAGAGGGGCTTTTTTCGTGACATGACTTTATATGAGGAAAGAATCGGTGAACGTGACGTGTAGTATAGGTCGTTTTCAACTTGCTTTTTAACAGTCATGGACACAGGGCTGGTAATGTGTCGTGTGGCACAAGATAGTACAGTTAATGCTACATACTGATTTCAAATCTTAACTGAAACAGTTCAAACACAGATCTTTTTCCACCCCTTCGTTTGTATATTTAAACACCCTCATTTATCTACTCAAACATCATACAAAGTTTAGTTCACAACAAGTTCACTCATTTCCTTTCATCTGAGACATATGCTCGTGTGCGTGAACAGGTTATCGTCATAAACCGTGCACTAATCCCACCACTTCTTGTCATGGTTTGGTCATCAGTGCTCTGTAAGGAAGCCGGGCTTTGAACAGGTTGCACTCAGAACTAGCAGCTCCAGAGCTGTAGTGTGCTCCAGGATCACCTGAAGGACGTCTTCAATGACAGTGACGAAGGCTCCCTCAGACTTCGGTGCAGTAGGTCTGGAGTGGAGCCTGAGAAGTTCATTTCTCATAAGTTTCCATGTCTGATGCTGCTGGCACACCGGGTCCACAACACCCTTGCAAGGCCCGAGATGTCCTGGAATTAGATCTCCTAGAGTCCCTGTGTGTTGTCTGGCTGCCACGTTGTGCAAGCAGCCTGTCTTTGTTGTTTACTGCTAGCTAGTTTAATTTAAGAGGTTTGCAAAGGCAACAGGTGACTCTCACTCAAACCCAGGAGGAGGTATTTTGAAGACTAGCAGGAGAAGCAGATCCTAAGGTAAAACTCTGGTCAGGTATTTGTTCTGCTGTTTCCTTTTTGTTTTAGGTTTTGTTGAGTTTTAGGTTTTATTTATTGTTTTGTAAAAATCTCTTCAATGTAGACTGTAATGAGTGCTTAATGTACGTTAACATAGGAGTCTTATGGTTTATCTAAACTCCTTTTGTGCGATCACCTAGAAGGCTCAGAGTGCTCATTAACTAACACAGATGTGTCGGGATTCAAAGACTAAGGTTATTATTAGTGACATTAAAAAACTTACTGGGCTTTTGCTCTTTGTAAAGGTCAAATAGCGTTTGAAGGCCATGAATGTCCTTTGAAAGTTGTTTTCTTGGGAGAAAGGACAACAGAAACCCTGGCAACTTTTGGAAAAAAAACTAAAAGAAAATTAGTCCTGTGTTATTGATCATTAATAAAAGCGTTAATTGTTTTTCCGCACCTTCCACATCTGATTCAAGTCTCAGACACAGTGGGTGTCCTGGTAGTAGTAGTTCGCAAAGCTCAGAAGTTCACCTGGCATGAGATGGTAGTCAAGAGGGATCTTTCCAGCTGCTCAGGGCCAGAAACAATTGCTTTCAACCACAGTTCAAATCCTGGTGCCCTGCAAGAAACTACATCTCTCCTGAAGATTTGTGCACATTTTCCAAAAGGCTCACCTGTTTAGAACCCGTCTGCTACCGGGCTCTGCCTCCCGCCCGCCTCTCTGCTCTGCGCCATGCTGACCTCAGCTTGACGCTCAGCCTCCTCTCTCATTTCCATCAAAAACTCACTCAGCAAAACATTCCAGAGGAGCGTAAGTCATGGGGATGAGTGACAACGAAAAGAGAACAGCTCAAAATCACATCGCATACATCGATGTGTTCAGAAGCCCCCTCACGTACAGCCTAGCATGCTACCTGCCGGGATTGTACAGTTCTGCGCATTTGAGTCTCCAAAGGGTGTTTGGATGAGAGCGTTTCTCAGATAGTTCCAACTCACGGGAGAGAAATTAAAAAAGAAAAAAAGGATCAGAGAAATGTATGTTAGTTTTTTCTTTCTTCCTTTCTTTTTTTCCCAGACAGTAAGATGCCCATTAAACAATGGCATATTAATCCAAAAAGTTGGGACTTCTAATTCCTATAAAGTACTTCTTCGCCAACTAGGAATTAAATATGAATTTGGCTTAGAAATAACGGCCTTACCTCTGTTGTCTTTTTCTGTCAGGAAACTAGACAAGTGTCTCTTAGACTTGAGTAGTGCAGAGACTCTTTTAAAAGGACAGTCTCTTGATACTGCAGTGATAATTTAATAGAATTAAATTACTTTGATTATAATGTTACTTAAATGTAAAAAAATAAAACAGGACTAAACTCCTTCCGTTTACAGCCATTATACAACCATAAAACCAAACATCTTTACAAATTAAACATAAACAGCAAAACCATTACGTTCAAATGAACAACATTAATTTAATGTGGCCAATAATGTTTTTTTTTTTTTAATCTAAACTCTTGCACAAATCATGAACGTGCCAGACTGGATGCTGCGTGGCAGGCTCCTTTGAGTTTGTTTGCCTCGGCCCGCCTGCCCGGGGCTGACTTGGCGCACACCCGCTCTCCCAGGCAGCTCTCGGCAGCCTTTGTGGGTCTGTGGGCAGTGATCTTTGGCCTGTGTGTGCCTCATCAATGCAGTGTTTATGCCACTTCTGTTACCATGAATGGACATGGAAGTGAACAGACAGTGAAAGTAGCGTTTCTTTGTACCTTCATATTTGTAAACCTAAATTCAGACCGTGAACTAACCTTAGATGATGACTTACAATATGCTTCTGTTAACTCTTTAAAAAAATAACCATTCAAAAGGAAACATAAAACTTGAAACTCCTCAGAGAGTATAGCTTATATGAAGAATATACTCAGTAAAGAAATTCCTATCAACTAACTTCTACCAGAATTTGCAATTGGTGTCTGATGAACTTTACTATTGAAATTTTTTTTATTTCATGGGAGTATAGGCAGTCATTTGATGATCTGAAGCATAGCCTGGATTTGTTTTGGGATTTTCCTTGTTTGGTGAGAAAGCAGTATTCTGAATTTTATCAGTTAATCATTTTGATGGATCTTATTGTCAGAACTGTGGATCTGGTAGCCCCATGTGGAAACAGCCTGGCATAATTTAATAAATGCTGTGAATTTCATGTTGAAATAGGATACTCTTTTCAATTTTTATGTATTATGAAATGCTTTTTGTAGGAAAGCTCCATACTATGTCTAGAGGCACGTGCGTGCCTGTTCGGTCTGACTGACTCAGAAACCATTACCTGGCCCCCTGCTTTGGTCACGGTGTCGTTGCTACGAGTGTTTATTGATGCTCTTGGTAACATTTTGATTTTTCCAAGAAAATCTGACCCTGCCCTTCTGTTGCATATGAAAACAAGGCTTACACTTACAGAAATATTGGTGTACTTATTTTTTATCTGCATGTAAGTAGAAATCTCAAAGATTTAGCTGTTGTGAATGATTCATAATTCTTCATTCCTTTGGCAAGAACACATTTCCTATTTCTTGTTGTGTCTTCAGCTAGCAAGGATACTTCGGAGTCTGTGGCAGTGCTCATTGTCTTCCCGCCTCCTTCTGCACTGTGGAAGATGCTTGGCCTGCCTAATACCTGTTCTCTCTTCTTCCTTACTTAATAGAATCCTAATTTTGTTCAGGCGAGCAATGTGTCCTGCAAAGACTTCAATATCCCAAGATCCCCTGTAGTA
The DNA here is from genome assembly GCA_007922815.1 of Macrotus californicus. Taxonomy (NCBI): domain Eukaryota; kingdom Metazoa; phylum Chordata; class Mammalia; order Chiroptera; family Phyllostomidae; genus Macrotus; species Macrotus californicus. Next base: position 8,169 of record VMDR010006798.1, read on the forward strand.
AGAGGCAGCCACGTGACATTGTTCTGTCTAATGACGAAGATGTGGGTCTAGGGTGGGGCTTCTGGCGAAGCCAGTGTTTTCCTGGTTAAAGTGGGTCTGGCTCAGCTTGTTCCCTTTGCCACTATCCCTTCTCCCTTCCTGGGACTTTGACGGGTGCTTCAAGGTGGGGTTCATCTGACAGCCCTGAGGATGAAGGCCACGTAGAAGGAGAGGGAAACAGCTGGTCCCTTGAGCAGCTCTTCCAGTCCTGGCCTGCCCACCCTCTGGTCCTCACTATCCATGGAACTGAGCTCTCTGTCTCCTGGAGCTGGCACCGTTCTGAGTGCAGTGAATCGGGCACACCAGAGCCCAAAGGGTGTCATCATTTTCAGATCAAAAATCATCTACGTATTGGAGAAGTACCCCCCGTTCGAGTCATTTCAACAGTATTGTGTAACATTAAGTAACGGACAGAATTCTCCATTGTCACTCAATTAGCTCTTCTTGCTTTTGTTTTGTTTAGCTTCTACTTAAAGAAGTATTACCAGTCAAATGTTTGCTGGCACAGAGCCTTAACTCTGATACAATACTGTCCGCAGGCAACTCCTCGTGCTTGCCGCAGCCCTGCTCTAAAGTAGGAGGAAGCTGAGTGGGAGGCACACAGGCATCAGCTATGGCACCACATTGCCCTACCACCAGCTGTGGTGCACTCTGTGCTCTATTTTCCTGATCTGCAAAATGGGGACGACAGTGGCGCTGACCTCCCGAGCTGAGGGAGTCTGTCAGCACCATGCCTCGTCTGCAGACGGCACTAGTGAGGGGTTGCTGCTGTCGGTTAGGAAATGGGCGTTTGCTCTCGGGAAAGCACAACACCCTCACCTGGATGCAGAAACAAGCAAGGAATGAAAGTGAAATGAATGAAAAGAGGTTTTATTCCTTATATGTAACATGCATATAAAAGTTTGGGGGTGCAATTCTGCTGATTCAGTATTAGTTTGGTTTCTAAGGGTTCTCCACAAATCACACCATACCATGAACAGTTTCTCTTTAAATTAGGACTTAATGAGCTCAGTAAGACACATTCCACGTTGCCTCCACAGTATAAATACTTGGGGTAAAAGTGCTCCACACGGCTTATCTGAGAGTGAATAGGGGGGATAGTGGTGCAGAATCGTGATCTCAGTTCCCATCTGTACTTTGACAATTTGGAAGTCTCCGTTTTGTACTTTCATGGGATTCTTTGAAGTTCCTCATGTTCTACTGGCATGAAATTCTTGCTCATTCTAAGCTTGCAACGCTCCAGGGAGAAGTAGTGGCTGGAGCGTCTCAAACCTTGTCTAAACTTGTGACGTTTCTATTCATATTGTTACCTCTGGGCAGGGCAGGCGGGCAGGCAGGAATCTTGATTTTTTTAAAGATAAATACATTGCAGTGGCATTGGTTAACAACATTGTACAAATTTCAGGTGTACACCTTTATAATACGACAGCTGTGTACTCCATTGTGTCTCCCACAACTTAAAGTCTAGTCTCCCATCGCCATACACTTGACCCCTTTTGCCCTCTTCGCCCATCCCCCGCCCGTCCTCCGGTGACCACCCTACTGTTGTCTGTGGGACTTCATTTTGTTTGTTTGTTCATTTGTTACCTTTTTGTTTTCAATGTCACATATGAGTGAAATGCTACAGTTCAGATCCTTTCTGTTTGACTCATTTCCCTTAGCACGATACTCTGAAAGTCTATTCTTGTTGCCACAAATGACAGAATTTTCGCTTTTTGGCTGAGTAATATTCCACTATATATATGGACCACATCATTATCCAGTTATTCATCGAAGGATATTTAGGTTGTAAAAGTGTCGCTATTTGCAGATGACATGATTCTTTATATAGAAAACCCTAAAGATTCTACCAAAGGACCATTATAAACAATAAACAAATATAGTAAAGTTGCAGAGTAAAAAATCAATATATAAAAATCCATTGGGTTTCTGTATACTAACAATGAAGTATCAGAAAAAAGAAATGCAGAAAATGATTCCATTTACAATTGCAACAAAAAGGATAAAACGCCTAGGAAATTAACCAAGGAAGTGAAAGACTATGAAAACTGTGACATTGTTGAAAGAAGTTAAGAAGACCAAAGAAATGGAAAGATATTCTATGCTCATGGATTTGAAGAAAAAACATTATTAAAGTGGCCATTTTACTTAAAGCGCTATACAGATTTAATGCAATCCCTGTCAAAATCCCAATGGCATCTTTCACAGAAATAGAACAAAAAAAAAAATCCTCAAGTTTGTATGGAACCACAGAAGATCCTGAAGAGCCAAAGCAATTCCGAGGACCATGCTCCCTGACTTGAAACTACACCACAATAACCAAGACAGTGTGGTTTCGGCGAGAATCATGATCTTAAGACTTGTCACAGACTGTGTTCCAAAACAGCGATTTTTAAAAATTGCAGCGTATATGCGAAGGGCCTGGAGTGCTTCTCACGGATGCGGTATTTGTTGACCTCCCCTCAGAAGAAGTACTCGGATTCAGCGGATCTGGCTGGGGACTAAGAACTCACGTTTCCAACAAGCACCTCAGCCGACCTGTGCAAGCAGTCCACGCAGCCTTTGAAAGGCACTGCTCCTGGGCTGGTGAAAAAGCAAATTGGAACTCCAGCGTAAGTTAGTTTATTAAGGTCTCTTAATAGTGAAGCCTGATGTGTGGTGTTTGTAAACTTTATTCAGTGTTTCTTGACACCAAAAAGTTTCTTTTCCTGTAAGTTTTTCAATGTAAAAGTTTAGTATGCTTTGAATTCTAACAAAGAAATGATGAAATAAATGCTGGTCAGTAATTTTTTTTACTCAAGGACACCATACAATTCATAGTTTTATACTCAGTTACCAGAATCTGTAGTTAAAAACTCCACAGAAAGACAGCCCTAGAGACATTTGCTGACTGTCACCATGCAATCATTTGCACCAAGAGCGCATTGTCCTCGAATATAATTGAAATAAAATGGGTGCTGTGCTGCTATAAATCTAAATAGCGGGAAAATAGCAGGCTAGACTCGCTTGCTTGTTGAGGACATCTTAATGGAAATGGAAATACTGTAATCATATGCTTTTTGCATGCATTTTACCACTAAAGAGAAAAATGGCGATTTTAAAAGAAAGGACCTTTGTGAACTTGTTTTTCCACCATTAAAACTGGAATCCAGTTATGTCCAAAGGAAGTCTGGCAAACACAGAACAAAACTAATTTTCTTAGATCCAGGCAGTTATTAAATGTATTGTATGCTGTTTTAGAAACGGTGGGTCATATAACAAAGTTGTATTTGCTCTTTAAAAAATCAAGCACAACTTTATTTACTTTCATTTATGTGGTATTATTTATCTCTGCTCTTCTTGAAATGTGAGAGAGTAATTCTTAAATGTAGTAAACCTCATTGTTGTATGAATTTTGCAAGTTGGTGCCGCTGCTGTTGCTAATGAACTGAACGTGGCCCATCTCCAGGTCCTTAGCTATCCATTTCTTAACTTGGCCAGCTCCATTTGCCTCAGCAAATGTTCCAGACTCCGTTGTTCCCTTCAGCGTACCTCGCATCTTCACACCTACCGCCCACCTACATCTGCCCCCGGGCCACACCGCTCCCTCCTTGCTGAGGCTCTGCCTTCCTGGTTCCAGGCTAGCTCTGAGAACGCTCAGCCAAAAGCCAGCCCTACGCTTCGAGGGGCCTGCTCGTGAGTCTCGTCTTAGTCCTTCAGCCCACGCTTCTCCGCTGGCAGTTCCGTAGAACTGGTAAACATGCTGATGTCTTTATCATCTGTTTAAGAAACAAGAAACAAAAACCTGTTTTACCCTCTAGTTATTTTTCTCCAGTTTTTCCTTCCAATTTTTTCTCTTCACTTATAATCCAAACTTCCTGAAATATCGACCCGCATTCCATGTTGACAGCTCTCCGTATCTTCTTTCCCACACCTAGTTTGCTCCATTTGTGGGCGGAACGACCCTTCCCCAAAGACGCCCACACCGCAGGCCCTGGGACTGGGAATTGCTTTGCTCAGCAGAAAGGGTATTGCAGATCTGATTGGGTTGAGGATCTTAACGTGAGAATTTCCTAGAGTGTCCAGATGGACCCAATGGAGTCTTTGTAAGTGAGTGAAGGCAGGAAGCCAAATCAGAGAAACCTGAAGATGCGGGGCTGCTGACTGAGACAAGGAATGCAAGTGTGTTCTAGAAGCTGGAAAAAGCAGGCTTCCCCAGAGCCTCCAGAAGGAGCGCGGACCCACCGACTTCTCGATTCGGACCCAGTGAAACCCATTTTAGACTTCTGACCTGCAGAGCTGTAACATAATGAATGTGCGTTACCTACCGTAGGGCAGTAGTTGGTGGAAAGTGGTTACAGCAGCCGTGGTGCCAGTTTCCCCGTGGGCCCCCGGATTCCCGATTCAAGGAGCACTGCAGCTCTTTCCATCGCAGATCCTTCCGCGGCGCTCCTGAGACTGTTCTCGTAGTTTCCGCGCTTACTACTGCGGTCTCTTGCTTCCTCTTTCCTTTCTGATTATTCCTTAACTGTCTCTTTAAAGTTTCTCTTCTGTTGATACTTGCCATCTAATTTTGGGTTCCCTAGGAAGACAGCTGTGAAGCGCTGCTACCCCCTTGGTGTGCTCTTTGGTTAGTTCCAACTACCGTGTTGAGGCCCAGCAGGGAGCATGTGCCTCCTGTGTTTCTCAGGCATCTAAACCAACCTATCCAAAACCAGGTTCATCGTTTTTCATTCCAAACCTTTAGTTTCATGAGCCTAATGTGGGAGAATGCTATCACCACCCACACATCTGCTCAAGCCGTCAGCCTTCCTTCTGCATCCAGCCTCCCTTCCCACATATGAGTCAGTGACAGGGCCTACCGATTTTACATTCTAAATCTCTCCAAATCTTTTCTCTCCTTCCGTACCAGCACACATGGATACTGGCAGTAGCCTCTTAACTCTCCTCTCTGCCTCCAGCCCTGTTCTCCTCAAATTCCTACTCACCCAATAGTTGAAATTTTATATCTAAAATAAAAATCTGACATCTCATTCCCCAGTTCAAATCATCTTTTGGTTGCCTTGGCTGGTGGCTCAGTGGATTGAGCCCTGGCCTGCGAACCAAAGGGTCACCACTTCAATTCCCAGTCAGGGCACATGCCTGGGTTGAAGGCCAGGTTCTCAGCAGGGGTTGCTGGAGAGGAGCACACATTGATGTTTCTGTCCCTCTCTTTCTCCCTCCCTTCCCCTCTCTGAAAATAAAGAAATAAAATCTTTAAAAATAAAAATAAAATTATCCTTTGGTATTTTCTTGTCTCCATGATGCAGTCTAAGCTGGCAGCATGTTGTCTGTGGACTCTAAGACCCCCGCTTCTCAGCCTCATCCCTAATTACAACAGACCATGTGTCATGGCGGCTCCTGTCACACTTCCCTAATAGAGCACCAGCCTCACAGTAGAAATCTGTACATGCGTGAATTAGGTGGCTCTTTGGTGTGATATGTTCTGCAAATGTTAAATTTTGGTGAGTAAAAACAAGCAATCACCGTTCATTAAGCTATTCTAATACAGTTGGAGATGCAGCAATTAAATTAAAGGCTGAGGTGACATAGCCCGACAAATGAAATCTTGAAAGTAATGAAGCCATTAATAAGGTCATGGCTGATTTTAAAGCCTTCTTGTTTAATTCTTTTTGTTGATTAACATTGCCTAAAACCACAATTTGTTTGTAGAAGTAATGTGTAATAGGGTTTTTAATTTATATGTTTATTTTAGCCTTAGAGAAAGTACAAATATTCTGTAGGAATATGAGGGGAGGCGAAAACTGTTGCAGACCTTGGGGGTAGTTATCAGGCAAAAGTCTTCCAGCAGAGGGTTTTCATTTTTGTTTTTCTGTCTTTCCCTCTGCGGGGCACTGAACTTGTGGGTTTTTTTGGTGGTGAGCTGGCCACACTGTGTTCAAAATCTGCTTGAGCTGCTTGGTATTTCATTTGATATTAGCCTTTTAACAGAAGCTCCAAGATCCTGCTTTACCTGAAGCTTGGCATGATGACTCATCCTACTCTCTGACCCAGTCTCCTGGTTCTGCTGTCCATCAGACAGTCCAAAGCCCGTGGATCAAGTACCACTCTTACTGGTTTTGGGTGGTCTTAGGTTGGTGTGGTTTTCTTTCTTGCTCCTGCACAAGGATGAAATGTCAATCAAGTATGACTGAATTCATGAGGATTTATGTGAAGCCTTATTGTGAGATGCATTATCAACTTCTTGGGAGACTTTAGCTAGACTTGAATCCACAATCCATTTTTAAGTTAACATTCCAGATATTCCAGAGCTTTTGTTTGGGCACCCCAGCCCTCAGTGTAGATACCTATTTGATTACTTCCTATTTGTTGCTTTAATTATTTTCCTTCCATTAGTTCCCCATTGATTGACTTTGTGTAACTTAGGGAGAAGCAGTAGTTGATTTAAAAAGTTATGTATTGTCCTTTCCAATTAAAGAAGTAGTTGCAAAATCCATAGCTTCTTCCACTAAAATAGATGTGCATATAGAAATGTGAGCCCTGGCTGGTGTGGCTCAATGGATTGAGCCTGCGAACCAAAGGGTTGCTGGTTCAATTCCCATTCTAGGGCACATGCCTGGGTTGCAGGCCAGGTCCCCAGGTGGGGACATGTGAGAGGCAATCACACATTGATGTTTCTCTCCCTCTCTTTCTTCCTCTCTTCCCAATAAATACATAAAATCTTAAAAAAAAGAAATGTAAAAATTTCCAACTTTTCTGTGTTGTTACTGAATAGAAAACGACTAGACAAGTTGTGTATCACATGGCTATGTAGTAATTATTTGAATATGCATTTGAAATTGCATAAACAGGACTTAGTAAATACTCACAGAATAAATGAGTGAATGGTTGAGTGTATGTTAGTGTATATGTACATTTCTGTAAAACTCACAAATATTTTTAAAATTGAATTTCTTGTATCAAGTATGCCTTTCATTAATAGTTCTACCCAATAGACTGTACAGGGATTATATTTTTAAATATTTAGGAATACAGAGTTTTGGAAATATTTGTTCTCAAAACATAATACTTTGGGGCCAGGTAAGTGTCTCCAAGGGGATTCCTTTGGCAAGGGGCAGGGTGGGTGGGTAGTTCTATCAGCTTAACCTTTTCACAAATAAATTTACTATAATTTTAAAAAGTAGACAGATATCATTGGGCAGGAAACTAACCTTAGTCTTAATTTGTGGTTCTTCGTTACTCTTGTTTCAACTGAAATTCATGGTCACCTCCACAAGAGGCCTGCCTGGCTCAGCCTCAGGTGATGTGAACCTTCCCAGGGTGGATCCTGGCCAAAGAACTGGGGGCCTCTGAACCCAGCTCATAGCAGAGCTCAGGCCAGCCACAGGAACTGAAGACTACTGCCTTGAAGAGTTTGGAGTCTTTCCTGGGTGTGCATGAATCAGGCCTAAAATTCTGTGACTCCTAATTAATTGGTGATGTCAGTCTGAATGGAGGAAATAGTATACAGTTGGAATTAGAGAATATGCTCAGAGACACCATACTTTGAAGCCAAGGTGCATCCAGCCACGCAGATGACGGGCCAACAGTGTTTTAGTTAGCAAGCCTTTGTATTTTAAACATGGATTGTTTTTATTCTAATTTAGATATAAATCAAATTGCTTAAATTTTGTTTAGATGAGACTCCTTTGTTAAGTCTAAAATGATTTTGTAAATCATCCATCTAGGACTTAATATAATTCTGGAATTCTGAAAATATATTTTTAAAATAAAAGTATATTGTTGTCTTCCATGAAAGAAAATGTGACTTAAAAGAAAAAGTTTGCCATTCCAAAACTTACTAATTATCATGACCTGTAAACAGTTCCCTCTGAATAATCTGCAGAAGAACCAGGTAAGAGATACCTTTGCCTCTTTCTCTGGTCTTGCTTTGATACTGAAAGTGTCGTTCAGTGCCAGGTACAAAGCATGAAAAGCAATAGATGCTTGGTCTTTTGAAAGTCATGTAATAAATGGGACCCACAGCAGTCATTTAGAGAAGCAATAAAGTAAAATTCTCGCTGCAAGTTTGCTTTAAATTCAGGTGCCACTTAGAATCCTTAAAGAAGGTTGAGAGAGGGGATGGGTAGCATGCCAGTGGAATTGGGACATGCTTAGGGACATAGGGTATCAGTTGAACAAGTCAGGGACTACACAACTCCAAGGATTTCCATAAAATTACTACTTATTGTGGATTTGGACGGTTATGGTGGCTTTTGTGGCAGATGGCAGTCAGTGAGGGTTTTCTGCAGACTTCACCAAGTCATCATCTGGCCTCTTGGGGAAAGGAGGGGGTCCTAGAGAAACAACGTAAAGTCTATGTGAGTACACTTCTGGTGCAGAAGAGCTTCATTTTTGCTTTTGCAAGCTACAGCAGCATAACTTTTAAAAAGCACCTGCTTTGTAACAAACCAAAGCTGAGGATAAGTACTTATTTCTAATTATTCTCTTTTTCTTCCATTTTCTTATTTTCTTTAGTCTGTATGTTTAAGCTTTGTGAAACACTCAAAGGCTGCAACTCTTTGAACAAGCCCAAAGTTCTTGTACATATTTATCTTCCAGCTTCTGTGACTGTCCATTCAACCCCTGCCCCAAGGAGTTATTCAGTGGCTACTGTGTACCAAGGACTGTGGAAGGTGTCTGGGACACAGAAGTGAGCAAGACCTGATTTACCTCCAAAGTTCCTCTCACAGTGTCACATGAGGGACCACACACAGTATGTTGTACAAAGAGTGATAGGAACTGAATAGGATCCTAAGAGCAAGTAATATTGGGGAAGGAGGGGCTTCTAAGAGGTAGTGTGCTTAAGCTACATCGTAAATGGGTCAGAGCTACATTATATAGATTCTGTTCAAAAATATATATATAATGTATAGTGACCTAGTTTTGACTTTTGACTAACAATGCAGTCTAATTAAGGTATTCAATTTATGTATTCCTAGTGAATATTAAATATCATCAACACTTTACTGTGTATATTCCCTAATACCTCCTGCCCCTAAAAGCCACTGGTAGAACTGGTGACTTTTCTCTGAGTGGGCTGATTCTTTGAAAAGTTGTATGGGATTTCAGCAAGTAAGGTATATGCTTAGCTTCTAGGGCTGTTGATGTCAAACCCTCAAGAAGGTGGGACATTGAGGTAAACAGGATAATGAGGGAAAGCTGGACAGGAGAAGATGCTGCAGATCCTATTAGTTAGCAACCAGGTGGTTTCTGGCAGGGTTGGGAGGAGGGGGGAGCAGGATTCAGATACCATGCAGGAGTGACAGCTGTGGTTGGTGATACTGACTTTCTGGATCGGTTTTGAAGTAGGTCTGTGAGAATTTTAATGTCTTTAATATGGTATCACTTTAAGCATTTTAGAAATTTAAAATTCTTGTTTTGGCTATTCATGACTGTGAATGACATGTGACTTGCAGCATTGCCAGGGCATGTGGACTTTGCTGGAACATCCCAGAGAGGGAGCTACATTAGTCACTAGCAGTATCCGCTGAGCATCTACTAGACGCAAACTGTCTCATGAAGACAGTTCAGAAACATTGGTGGAACTCATAAAGTTGTGATTTAGTCAACCTCTTCCTTCTAATGTTAGTTTCAAGGCATTATATATTTGCATCTGGGAGAGTCCCATTAATATTCTTTGTAATGGATGAATCAAAAATGCACTACCCTGTTTTTTTTAAAGATCAGAACATGTGAATTATGTCAGTTGTTGTATAAGATTTCCAACTTTCATACTAGATCAAAGCAAACTGGTTGTAGGTGTAGTGTGACCCTCACTGACCGAGGGGTTTACGATGTCCAACAATTCTGGCATACTTTTCAAAGGGCAGGCAGTGTTCTGATTGCTTACTATTATTGCATGAGAGTATTACTTCCCCATTTTATATCTGGATACTGATAGAATTATTTCAAGCTACACAGACTGAATCTGTTAGAAATCATAACAAAAATGTGGCCTACAGACAAGAAACATTCAATATACATCCCAGTCTTCAAAAAAGATATCAAGGAGTTCAGGTACAGGACCATTACTTTACCTGCCCACACAAGTGAAGTGATGCCAAGGTGATGCGACAAAGGCCCCTGCCTTCTAGGGAGCAAGCAATGCTGGATGTTCAAGCTGGGTTGAGAAGAAGAGGAGGCACTCACGATCTAACTGTGAGCATTTGCTGGATACTGGTGTGCTCCAAAGAATTTCGGAAGAAGATTAGTCTACTTTTTGTAGAGGCTTTGCATGGATCATGAGAAGCTCTGGGTGCTCTGAAAGAAATGGGTGTGCCTCAGCACTGGATTGTCCTGATGTGTAACCTGTATTTTGGACAGGAACTCACCGTCACAGAATATAGACACAGAATGGTTTCCTATAGGTCAGTGTGTCAGACAAGGGTGCATTTTATCTCCCTGTTTGTTTAATCTGTACAAAGAACATGTAGGAGAGACTGGGCTAGACTCAGGAAGGAGGAGTGAAGTTGGTGGGAGAAATGTCAATAATGTAAGATATCAGTAACGTAAAATATGCGCATGACACCATCTTACTGGTGCGAAGTAGCAGTAATTTGAAACAACTTCTGATGAAAGTGAAAGAAGAAAGTGCCAAAGCAGGACCGCATGTGAGCACAAAGGAGACAAAAGTCGTGACTGCAGGAGGTATATGCAGCTTTAATGTACACAGCAGAGACACTGAAGTGGCTACAAAAGATTTCACTTACCTTGGTCACTCATCAATTCCAGTGGAGACTGCAGCCCAGAAATGAAGTCAAGTCTGAGACTTGGAAGGACAGCAACGGAAGAATTAGGAAAGACCATGAAGAGCAAGAATGTGTCATTAGAGAACGAGGCTAAGATCATCCACACCCTTGTATTTCCAATTACTCTGTACGGATGCAGAAGTTGGGCAGTGAAGAAAGCTGATAGGGAAAAACCGATTCATTGAAATGGTGCTAGATGGAACTCCACAGATACCATGGACTGGCAGAGAAAGGAGCAAGTGGGTCCTAGAGCAAATTAAGCTTGAAACTTTGCTGGAGGCCAAAATGACAAAAAGGCAGCTGTCCTACTTTGGGCACCTCATGAAAAAGCAGAGTTCTTTGGAAAGTACAATAGTGCTGGGAAAAAACAGAAGGCAGCAGGAAGAAAGGAAGAACAAATACGAGATGGATTGACTCCATAAAGAAGCCCCAGGCTGAATATGTAGGAGCTGAGTAAGGCTAGTGAGACAGGACATTGTGGACATCACTCATAGGGTCTCCAAGAGTCAGAGCTGACTTGACCGCACGTAACATACATGCATGCACGCACATGTTCTTGAAAATGTTTCATAGTCAAATGGCTGTGCCAGTACCACACACATGTGTGGATGAAGGGGCTGGATGAGACTGTGCTCCTGGAGAGAGAGAAACTGCAGTGAAAAGTAACAAAGCTTCCTGCAGGCACTGGCGGTAAGCTCCACCAGCCGTTTCCCCGTCACTGAAGGGACAGCATGTGGAGCCAGATGTCTCCTTATGCACTGATGCCTTCCCAAGCGCTGTCTGGGCTCTGGCCCATGCTTGCACGTGACCACCAAGGTGAGTTTTCTCACGTGGGCTTCCTCCTTTCCCCTTCACATTTTAAATTTTTTGTTTGTCAGTCACCTCCAACAACTAGAATGATTTTCCGTTTTAAAGTAGGAGTTTTTGTCTCCTTTGTTCAGAGCTCTATTCCAGAACATGACACGTAGGCATCAGATATGTTAATTAAATTAGCAAATGAGTAAGTCAGAGTCTTCATCAGCACAGCGAAGTCAGTTTATGGGGTGTGGTATATGGTAAGGAAAAACGAAGCTGTATGTAAGTAGAGACTGCTTGCTTTAGAAAAGAAATGTGGAGTTTCAGCAAAATACAGTTAAACATTTAACTGTTTAAATCTCTTTCACATATATGTGATGTCCATGATTCTTTTTTTAATAAAACAGTTATTGGATGTAGTGGGGTGACATTGGTTAATGAAACTGCATAGGTTTCAGGCGTACAACTCTTATCACACGTCATCTGTGTGTGGTGTGGTATGTTCACCACCACACCTCAGGTCCCCTGCCATCACCACTGACTCCTCTTTATCCTCTTCTTCTTCTCTCTACCCCGCCTTTTCTCTTATAATCCCTTTCTGTTGTCTGTGTCTGTGAGGGTTTCCCTTGTTTAGTCCCTTCATCTGTGTCACCCAGCCCCACAACCCTCCTCCCTCTGGTGTCCATCAGTCTGTTCTCTGTCTATGAGTCTGTTTTGATTTTGTTCGTTACATTCCACATATATGCGAGATCATGTGACACTTGTCTTTCTCTGGCTTATTTTGCTTAACATAATACACTCTAGGTCCATTCATGCTCTTGCAAAAGGTAAAATTTCCTTTTTTACCACCAAGTAGTATTCCATTGTATAAATGTAACACAGCTTTATTAGCCACTCATCAACTGATGGGCATTTGGGCTGCGTCCACGTCTTGGCTGTTGTAAATAATGCTTCAGTGAACATGGGAGTGCTTACAAGGTCTGTCCACAACAAGTCCCGCCACTGTTAATATAATGAGAATAGTTTGCACAACATCAGTGTAACCTGGAGCCAAGAAGAGTGGATCGGAATGAACAATGCACATGCGTGAACAATGACAACTTCACTATACTAGTCAGTGGGGACAGTAGACGCCATTGAGTGAGCATGTGTGGTGTGTGGCCCTCACATTCAAAATGACTGAGTGAGTAGAGCAACGAATCTGCATCAGATTCTGCATTAAGCTTGAACATTCTTACACGGAAACTATTCGGATGATTCAGAAGGCCACAGCTATGGGCAAACTGGTGACTGGCAGCTTCATCATAATGTCATGCATCACGTCTTGTGCAGAGATTTTGGCAAAACATCAGATCACTCAGGTGACTTAGTACCCCAACAGTGCAGATTTGGTGCCCTGCGACTTTGAGCTTTTCTAAAAACCAAAATCACCTTTGAAAGGAAGGAATTTTGGACCATCAGTGAGATTCAGGAAACTATAGCAGGGCAGCTGATGGTGACTGGGAGGATTGTGTGATGTCCCAAGGTGCCTACTTTGAAGGGGACTGAGGCATCATTGTCCTGTGTACAATATTTCGTGTATCGTGTATCTTCTTCAATAAATGTCTCTATTTTTTCATATCACATGGCTGGATGCCTTCTGGACAGACCTTGTATGTTCTTTTGAAATAGCGTTCCAATTTCTCATATAAATTCCGAGAAGTAGAATTTCTGGGTCACAAGGCAGTTCCACTTATATTTTTTTGAGGTGTAACCCCACACTGCTTTCCACAGGCAGTGTACCAGTCTGCATTCCCACCGACAATGCAGGACGGTCCCCATTACTCCACGTTCTTGCCAGCACTTGCTGTTTGTTCATTTATGATGATGGCCATTCTGACAGGTGTGAGATGATACCTCATTGTGGTTTTAATTTGTGTTTCTCTGATGAGTAGTGATGTTGAGCATCTTTTCATGTGTCTATTGGCCATCTGCATGTCACTTCTCTGTGGAGAAGTGTCTGTTGAAGCCCTTTGCTCATTTTTTAATTGTATTGTTTTGTTTATTTGGTTTTGAGTTGAATAAGCTCTTTTAAATTTTGGATATTAAGCTCTTATCAGATATATCATAGGTGAATATGTCCTAGCATGCAGTGGATTATCTTTTTGTTTTATTGATGTTTTCCTCTACTGTGCAAAAACTTTTTAGTTTAATGTAGTTCCATTTGTTTTTCTTTTGTTTCTCTTGCCCGAGGTTATGTATCAGAAAAAATACTATGAGAAATGTCCAAAACTGTACTGCCTATGTTTTCTTTCAGGACTTTGTGGTTTCGAGTCTAACATTTAAGTCTTAAATTATTTTGAGTTAATTCTTTTGAGTAGTATAAGAAGGAAATCTAGTTTCATTATTTGCATATACCTGTCAAATTTTCCCAACACCATTTATCTCACAGACTATCTTTACGCCACTGTATGTTTTAGCCTCCTTCCTCAAATATTGACTGTAAAGGTGTGGGTTTATTTCTGAGCTGTCTGTTCTCTTTCATTGGTCCAAATGTCTGTTTTATGCTAGTACCGTGCTATTTTGACTATTATGGCTCATAGTATAGTTTAACATTAGGTGAGTGATTCTCCAACCTTTTCTTCCTTCTCAGGTTTGCTAAGGCTATTCAGGGTCTCTTGTTGTTACATATAAATTTGTAGAATGTTTGTACTTACTAGTTCTGTAAAATATGCTAATGGTATCTTGAAATTGCTTTGGATCTATAGGTTGCTTTGGGTAGTATGGACATTTTAATGATGTATATTCTTCCTATCCATGAACAAGGTATATGCTTCCACTTATTTGTATCTTTCTTAATTTCTTTCTTCAGTGTCTTATAATTTTCTGAGTCTTTTACATTCTCAGTTAAATTTATTCCAAGTATTTTATTCTTTTTGAAGCAAATATGAATGGGATTGTTTTCTTAGTTTCCCTTTCTGGTAGTTCATTACAGGTGTATAAAAATGCAACTCATTTCTGGATATTTATTTTGTATCCTGAAGGTTTACTGAATTTGTTGATCTGTTTTAGTAGTTTTCTGGTATAATCTTTTTTTAAAAAATATTTTATTTATTTTTATACAGGGGGAAAGAGAGGGAAAGAGGGAGGGAGAGAAACATCAGTGTGTGGTTGCCTGTCACGTGCTTTCTACTGGGGACCTGGCCCATAACCCAGGTATGTTCCCTGACTGGGAATTGAACTGGCGGCCCTTTGGTTCACTAGGCAGCACTCAATCCACTGAGCCACACCAGCCAGGGCTCCGGTAGAATCTTTAGGGTTCTCTATATACAATATCATGTCATCTGCAAATAATCACAGTTTTACTTCTTCTTTTCCAATTTGCATGCTTTTTATTTCTTCTAATTGTCTGATTGCTGTGGCTAGGACTTCCAGTGCTTTGTGGAATAAGACAGATAAAAGCCGACATGCCTGTCTTGTTCCCCATCTTAAATGTAACGCTTGTAGTTTTTGCCCATTGAGTATGATGTTGCTGTGGGTTTGTCATATATGACCTTTTTATGTTAAGGTATATTCCCTCTAGTCCCACTTTGCTGAGAGTTTTTATCATAAGTGGGTGCTGGATTTTATCATATGCTTTTCTGCATCTATTAATATGATCATTTGGTTTTTATCCTTCATTTTGTTTATGTGGTACATCACATTTATTGATTTGCAGATATTGTACCAACCTTGCATCTCAGGAATAAAATCCTACTTGGTTATGGTTTATGATCTTTGTTAATGTATTTCTGTATCCGCTTTGCTAATATTTTATTGAGCATTTTAACATGCATTATTTATCAGTGATATTGCCCTGTAATTTTCTTTCTTTGTAGTGTCTTTATCTGGTTTTGGAATTAGGATAATGCTGGCCTTTTGCAAGGAGCTTAGCAGTCTTCCCTCCTCTTGAGCATTTTGGAATAGTTTGAGGAGGAAAGGTGCTATCTTTTCTCGGAATGTTTGGTAGAACTCCCCTGTGCAGCCCTCCGGCCCAGGGCTTTCGTTTGCTGGGAGTTTTTTGATTACTGCTGCAGTTTCAGGAGGTGTGACGTGTCTCTTCAGATTGTCTGATTCTTCCTATTCACTTTTGGAAGACTGTGTGTTTCTAGGAATTTATCCATTTCTTCCAGATCGTCCAACTTGTTGGTATATAGTTGTTTGTAATATTTTATTACAATCGTTTGTATTTATTTGGTGCCAGTTGTCACTTCTTCGTCTTTCCTGATTTCATTTATTTGGCTCCTCTCTCTTTTCTTCTGGATGAGTCTGGTTAGAGGTTTGTCAATCTTATTTATCTTTTTCAAGAACCAACTCTTGATTTCATTATTTTTTTGTATTGTTATTTTATACTCTATTTTATTTTTGCTCTAATCTTTATTATTTTCTTACTTCTATTTACTTTGCACTTTGTTTATTTTTCTTTTTCAAGTTCCTTTAAGTGTAGAGTTAGATTGTTTATTTTAGATTTTTCTTGTTTCTTGAGATAGGCCTGTGATGCTATGCATTTTCCTCTTAGGACTGCTTTTGCATTGTCCCAAAGATTTCGGGTTGTTGTGTTTTCATGTTCATGTGTTTCAAGGTATCTTTTGATTCCTTTTTTAATTTCATTGTTAACATATGCATTGTTTAGGGTCATGTTATTTAACTTCCATTTCTTTGTGAGAATTTTTTTTCAGGTTTTTTTTCCTTGTGGTTGATTTCTGGTTTCATAGCATTGTGGTTAGAGAAGACCCTTGATGTGATTTCAGTCTCCTTAAATTTATTGAAATTTGTTTTGTGTTCTAACATGTAATCTATACTAGAAAGTGTTCCATGTGCACTTACAAAGAATGTATATTTTGCTGCTTTTGGCTGAAATGCTCTGAAGGTATCAGTTAAATCCATCTGATCTAGTGTCTCATTGATGGCTGCTGTCTTCTTGTTTATTTTCTATCTGGAAATGGATCCTTTGAGGTCATTGGGGAGTTAAAATCCTCTGTTGTGACTGTATTACTGTCAGTCTCGCCCTTTATGCCCATGAAGATTTGCTTTACATATTTAAGTACTCCTGTGTTGGGGACGTAAATGTTTACAAGGGTTATTTCCTGTTGTTGGATTGTTTCCTTTATCATTATCTAGTGTCCTTCTTTGTCTCTTACTATGGCTTTTGTTGTAAATTCTGTTTTGTCACATGTAAGTACTGCTACCTCAGTTGTTTTTTTTTTTGCATGAAGTATGTTTTTTTATACTTCCACTGGGAAGTCTACTATTACCAAGTGGAAATAGTATTTCCATTTGCATGGAGTATATTTTTCCATCCTTTTAAATTTAGTGTGTGTGTGTCTGTGGTTCTGAGGTGGGTTTCTTGAAGATTACATATGTATATGGGTCTTGCTTTCTTCTCCATTCTGCTGTCCTATGTCTTTTGATTGGAGGATTTAAGCCATTTATATTTAAAGTGAGTATTGATAGGTATGTATTTATTGCCATTTTATTCTTTTTTAAAATTTTCATTTATTTATTCTTTAATCCTCACATGAGGATTATTTATTGATTTTAGAAAAAGAGGAAAGGAGAAATTTCAATGTGAGAGAGAAACGTTCACTAGCTGCCTCCTGTACGCCCCCCCCCCAGGCAGAGATGAAACCCACACCGAGTTACGTGCCATGACAGGGGATCAGACTCTCAGCCTTCTTAGTGCACGAGATGATGCTCTAACCAACTGATCTACCCTTTCGGGGCACCAATTTAAGTTTTTTAACTATGTTTCTATGTTTTTTTTCCTTCTTTTTTCTTCTACTTCTTAAAGCAAGCCTTTTAACATTTCTTGTAATACTGGTTTGGTGGCAACAAACTCCTCTGGCTTTTTCAAGTCTGGGAAGCTCTTTATTTCTCCTTCAGTTTTAAATGATAGCCTTGCTGGGTTAGGTTGCCTTGGTTGCAGGTTCTTGCTTTTCATTACTTCCAATATATATTTTTTTAATTTTAAAGTGATGTATTTTTTAAGGATTTTATTTATTTATTTTTAGAGAGAGGAGAAAGGAGGGAGAAAGAGAGGGAGAGAAATATCAATGTGTGATTGTCTCTCGTGCATGTCCTTCTGGGGACCTGGCCCGCAACCCAGGCATGTGCCCTGACAGGGAATCAAACCGGCAATCCTTTGGTTCAAAGGCTGGTGCTCAATGTACTGAGCCACACCAGCCAGGGCTACTTTGAATATTTCATGCCAATCCCTCTGACCTGAAATGTTTCTGTTGATAAATCAGCTGACATTCATGGGAGCTCCCTGGTAGATAACTTTCTGTCTCGTGGCTCTTAAGATTCTCTGTCTTTAATCTTTGCCATTTTAATTATGATATGTCTTAGAGTGGGCCTCTTTGGGTTCAGCTTGTTTGGGACTTTGTGCTTCCTAGACTTGTGTGTCTTTTTCCTTCACCAGGTTAGGGAAGTTTTTGGTCATTATTTCTTCAAAAGGTTTTCAATCCCTTGCTCTTTCTCTGCTCCTTCTGGTACCCCTATGTTGCATATGTTTTTATTCTTCATGTTGTCCTAATGGTCTCTGAGTACGCCTTACTTGTAGTCTCCTCAGAAATGCAGTGAACTTTCCAGGAATTGGATTAGTCCTGGAGACAATGTTTACTGGTAGAAAGATACAGTCTTTTAGTCTTACATACCCATTTTTCAATTTTTGTTCTGACATTTATTAGTTATGTTAGAATTGAATGACTTCAAGGAAAATCATCTTGGCCTTCTGGTGTGACCTTGAGTGAGTGACTTAGCATCTTGGAATCTATTTCTTTTTCTATCCAATGGAGAAAAACAACACATCTGTCCACAGAGCTGGTGGCTACTATTAAATCTGGAAGACACCATATGTGAAAGGGTAGTACAGGGCTCAACAAATGTTTGTTCACCTGAGTGCTAGTTCTGTACCTCCTCCGAACCTGGCTCTTGGGTTATTCCTGCTACAGGAAACCACCACCCTCCAGTACTGACTCCTCAAATCACAATTTCAATGAGGTAATGGCTGTTGTGCCACCAAGGTCCAGTGAAAGCCTTCTTGACTGCAATTTTAAAACAGGGTGGGGGGTAACAAATATCTTTAATCCTGTTAATTTTTTTTCTTTTTGCTGTTTGGATTGGGTGTTTTTTTTCTACTTGTCTTCCAAATAGCTGATTCAGTCCTCTGCTTCATCTAGTATACTGTTTATTTCTTTTAGCATATTCTTCATTTCTGGTATTGTTTTCTTAATTTCTGAGTTGTCCCTTTTTAGCATTTCTTTGTCCCTTTTCATGCTGTTGTAAGTCTCAGTAAGTTCCTTGAGCTGTTGTAGATATCAGTAAGTTCCTTGAGCATCCTTATACCCATTAGTTTGAAGTTTATATATGTTAAATTGCTTGCCTCTATTTAATTTAGCTCTTTTTCTGGAGAATTCTTCTGTTTCTTCATTTGGGCTAGATTCAGACAACATCAGAGCAGGATCAATAAGTTTAATGAGTGGCACATCCGAAAGGAGATTTCGGCAGGCACCAAACCCTGCTGAGGCAAATTCCGTTTTGTGTAGTCAGCACCTGCAGAGCAGCCTGCACTTTGTGATCTTGGTTGAGCCTCACAGTCAGCCCACCTGAGGGTCGATCCCATGCAGGAACATGCCAATAGCAATCAAAGGTCAGTTACAACGGGAGGGTCCACATAACCTACTCAAGGGATATTTCTGGAGCACCCAGCTCCAGGAAATGGTGCCACTGCCAGAGGACACCTGCTACATAAGGCCATGTAACGAAGACTGTGAGTCATAACAGATCTATCTAATACATAGAAACAAACACAAAGAGGCAGTTAAAATGAGGAGACAAAGTTCATAATTCTTACAGGTTTTCTAGAACTAGTATAATTTTGAGAGAGAGAGGGAGAGGTGTGATAGGACACCATGCAACATGACATGCTAAGAGGTGATACAGGTATGGTTAAGAGGAAGGCCTCTGGAGCCAGCCTGAGTTTATAGCCCAGCTGTGCTAATGAGCCTTCGGTGCCCCACTTTTTGTGTCTATAAATGGAGATAATAGTAGTACTTACTACCTCGCTGGGTTTTTTTTGTGGGGATTAAGTGAATTACTACACATAAGTCTCTTTGAGTACTGCCTGGCACATAGGGAGAAGTCAGTAGGTATTAGTTGCTGCTGTTCTTATTATTGTCACTATTATTCCACCACCACCCCCATTGTCATCTGTTCTTGAGTTGTAGGACATTTAGAAGCTACAGTCTGCTGCATAAATTGTTTTTGCATGCCTATGATTCTTTATTTGTGTAAAAACTTATTTTAGGTTTCACAGCTTTGTATCTTGATGCTAAAGTCAGCGTCTGCAGCTTTTTGCATTATATACTGATTCTAAAATGTGCGCTGCTGTGGGTACCTGATGAACTTCTGTAATTAGGAGGCAATGTAACCCTCAGTAATTCGGTGGAGTGATTAAGTCGAACAGCCACACATTCATTTTGGAAGCAGGAGACTAAGGTGAATGAGGGTGTGGCGTTAGAGGGCATGAATGGAGATGGTGCATGCCTGGGGCTGCAGACACAGCTCCTCCAGTGTGGGATGCAGTCTGTGGGTGTTCCCGCCTGTGGAGGAGCTATTACTGCTTCCTTCTGGGAAGCCTGGGGTGGGAAAACAAGGCCATTTGAAAGAAGAGCTCAGTGATATATTAAAATAAAAACTACCATGTAGTTGTATAATACTGGTATTATAAATGCCTTGTGTCCATTATATGATCATTAAAATAAGGTTCACTGTTAATAAATATGTAGTACAGAGTATTATTGATATTGTATTTATGGTAAACAATAAATAATTCAAATGTTTTGTTAAAGTTCCCAGCTTGGACATGATAGATCAAATATTTGAAAGAGAGTGGATTTTCATCTTCTATAATGTCTTTTTCTGGCACATTTTGTCCTCCTGTGTGGGATCAACTATATACATACCTCACAAAATGAAGTCTCATTATCCCAAAATAGCTAAATGCCCGTCAGGAATAAATGAATGCATTTGAGTTGTTTTAATTAGCTAGGTGTGATTTAAAGTTTGCCGAAATCAAAAAGGCTTATTCATTTTTCATCAATAATCACTTACCTTAATATTTCATTAGAACCCGCTGATTTGTAGACTCCTTCTGTGCTTTGATTCATTACGACTGCAGACATAATTTAGCATAATTTAACTTTCCCCCTTTTTCTCATCCCGCATTGTACTCTTTCATCTCTGAGACACTGTTAAGAGGTTTCCAACATTCACAAGGTTGCTAATTGACCCAACTTTTTTTTAACTGTACTTAAAGCTGAGAGTTCTAGGCTGTGGAAAGGGGTGTGTGTGTGTGTGTGTGTGTAGGCAGTTTTCTTTCATCGTACGAACAGCTGATAATAAGGTGCACACGTTATGTTTCATATGTTCTCAGAGTAAGTCCTCACTTATCATATGCAAAAGGTAGAAAGTAAATAGACTGGACACATTTTTAGACGATGCCATCCATTGGCAAGAACAAAGGATCTTGTGTGTGGCGTACTCAGCAGATGAGATCACTCTCTGTGCGTGTGTTTCATTTTCAGAACATTTCTCTGGTTGCTTTAGATGCAGACTCACACTTGTCCTTAGATGTGCAGTGTGCCCATGCGTCCTCAGGTAGCATCGCTGTACCGGGCTTCTGTGCTGCCCCCTGGGGAACGCCGCTCTTCATAGCCAAGCCAGAGCCTGCCCTGATGCCTGTGCAGCAAAGAGCCATTTCTCTTCTGAAATTGTCCATTGACTGCGTGTGAACAGCCCCAGCCAGAGACAGCCCAGGCAGCGTAGGTCGCCCGATTGGAGCCTCTGCCAAACCAAAGCTCCAAGCACCTCTTCTTAAATGCATAGATCGATTCTAGGTCTTTTGGAAGTAACTGATCTAGGACATAGAAATATACCCAGAGATCTGACCGCTAATGCTGGCAGTGAAAAAAATGAATAAATAGATATTTTCATTCTTCTAGATTATGAAATACCATGTCTGTCTTCTATAGCCATGTTCGACAGTTTGTATAAAGTACATATTATATTAACTTTCACTAGCTGTACCAGTGTTGATGCTGAGTAGACATTGCTAAATATTTAAAAAAATTAAAATTTGGAAAATGTGTATATGTTCACAATTATATAATATTTTCATTGGACTGGAACCTTTCTTCCCTTTTTAATATTGCCCAGAAAACTTAATGTTTGCTTTCTTCATGTCCCAGGTTTCTATTCCAGAAACATGTCTAAAAAATTAATGAACCACCAATAGATATATAAATATCTACTTATGGAGAAATAAAAGAGCACCAATGTGTCAGGGAATATTAGCCACCATTAAAAAACTTAGAAGTCCTCCTTGTTTACCCAGATCTACTCTTTACATTTTGCTTAGCTTCGATGTATGTTGATAACTCTTCCCATAAAATACATACTTTTTGTTACCTATTAGAGTACCATGAGTTGCTGTCTGTGAGTGTGTGGTTCCGTAATTCTGTTCTTTGCTTAAAGGACACTCTTCGGGACCCCAGGGAGGGGTTTTAGGGCAGTATATGAATCTCTGTGCTGGGCTTCTCCTTTGTCTGAGTGTGACCTCCACGGCCTGGTTGCAGCGTAGCAGCAAGAGCACCGGGTGACAGAGGGGACCATGTGGCTTTACATTCACGTCCTGCCTCTGACACTTACTCGCATGTTTGGCAAATTATTTAACCTCTGTGAGCGTCATTAAGTTCATTTGTATTGTGAACTTTCTGTCCCATTGTTGGACCGTATGTCAGCTGTTTTCTGGTTTTTGTGTGCAGAAAGCATGCCCTTTATAACCACGCTTCATTATCGGGGGTAGGAAGTACGGGGGCTACAGGGAAACACAGAACCAGTCTCTGACGGTAGTGCTCTTCCTGTCTTTTGGGAGAATAACAGACGGAGTTAAATAACACGACCGGTTTTATTGACCATGCTGTTTATTTTAATAGCTAGACCAGAATGGTTTGATTGACTTTTTAAAAATCTGGTATGTTTTTTACCATATGGACAAGGCCATATCTAGAGTGCCAAGCTAATAAGCCTTCTTTTCTCTGCCAGTGAACCATGAAAATTGTTAGCAAAATGTTTTATTTCAAATTGATCCATTATCCAAGCTCTTGGTGGTATAAACACCCATCTAAGGGATAAAGCGCACATTATCGTTCATCAGTTATTTGAAATTTGTTGCACCAAAGAAGTGTAGGCAACCAGTATGTGAAATGAGCTGGAAAGAATGTGTATAATGTGGTTCAGGGTGCCTAACGTTGTAACAAAGCTACCCTACATCAGTTGATTGTGGATGTACGGGACAGACTGCTTTCTTCAAAGGGTGTTGTGGCACTTGAAGAATGTAAAACATGGGGGTTAGTAGTACTTAGCAGTAACATTTTTTAACAAATAGTCGCAACTTAAAGTAGGAAGATTTTGTGTTTTTCTCATTTCTATCAAGGGCTCAGTAGACAAATCATTCTGAATCAGAATACCACTAATTCCTGTGTATAGTAGCCAAATACTTTAACAGCATTAGGCTGCCTGCTAATCTGATCAGTTTTTAAGTATTTATTGCATCCCTAGCCTCCTTAGTACAATCCGGATCTGTGCACCTTTCATCTCTCCCCTCCGCGTCCGTGTTTTCCTGTACATCCTTTAGCATATGAACTGAATCTAAAGTAGCTTCTCGAAGGTCCTTTTCCCTCTGAATTCCATCCTCACTACCTTCTCTGAATCTTTTCCATTGACTTGTTTTTCTCCTGGTTGTGGGTCACATTTTTCTCTTCCTTATGTCTGTTAATTTTTTTCTGGATGTCAGGCATTTTGAATTTTATGATGTTGAGGCTGGGTTTTGTTGTGTTTTGTAAGAATGTTGGGTCTTGGGCATTAAATTACTGGCTGATTACTTGTTATTTTAGGTTGCTTTTTTAACCTCTTCTAGGCCAGGTCCAGACTGGCCTTCATGCTAAGGCCTAATTTAGTCCCATTTCCAAGATGTGCTCCTTCTTGACTGAATGAATACCCAGCGTACTGAGCCTTTCACTCCACGAGGTCGTTCCCCCTCTGGTCGGGTGGAATGTGCCCAGCTCCGGCTCTGTGACAGCGCCCACAGTTGCTTTTCACAGAAGCTGTTCCTGTCCAGGCTGGCAGAGCTTTAACTTACTCACATTCAGTTTGGTGTTAAAGACTAAAGAGGACCCTTGCAGATTTGGGGATCTTCTCTGTGTAGATCCCTCCTCTCAGGTAATCTGTCCCACACATTCTGACCACGTTAGCCTCGCCAAATTCAGAATTCTGTGTCCTCACCTCCGAGTGACTACAGTGATGTTGTTTTCCCCCTCCCTGCACTACCCTCTGGGAATGACCACCAGAAAGAAACCTTGGTGATGGTAAAGCTTACCTCATTTCCCTTTCTTGGATATTACAGTCCTAGAGTCCTCATCCCCAATTTCTGAAAATAGTTGTAGCCTGTATTTTTCTAGTTTTCCAGATGCTTATAGTAAAAAGATAACCTAGACCACATTATTTTCTCATTGCCTGAAGTGGAAATCTCTTAGAATTATTAAAGTAATTATTCCATCAAGGGCTTCTTCCATCTGCTCACCTCGTTCTTACTCCAGAACCGCTCCAGCTGGCTTCCGCTCCTCTCCACTAATGAAGGCTCTTTTCAGGGACCAAACTGCCAGGTCTGGAGATTTGTACTTTCTGAAATACGTAGCTCTGGTGCCTGTTCCTCCACACCATCTTGGGAGGGTGTCCATGTTTGACTTACAGGACACCCTGGGTTCTATGCTCTTATCTGTTTTTTCTGTTATGTCTTCTCTTCTTTTCTGCTGACCTCCACCTTCTCAGAGGTTTCTTTTGTCCCCTACATACTGCAGTTCTCGACACCTACTCTCTCATCTGGTTTTGCAAGTAGAGGTAGTCTGTTTCTGAGTGCCGGACCTACTTTGCGCATATGTCTCTGGGGATCCTGAGCACCACACACTCAACAGGCACCAACCAGTCTGGTGTGATCTGTATTGTCAGAACTGTGGCCACCACGGTGTCCCTTCTGTCTGCTGCTTCACCATCCCTCTCCCTGTCTCCTGTGCGCTTCATCCCTGTACCTAAACTGCTTGTTTCATCAGTTCATGCCGACCTATTTCGTTGTCCTGATTTAGGGGTGCACTGTCCCTTGTCCAGTGTGAAAACATAGCAGCACAAACATTTTCACACCCTCTCAGCCACCTGTGGTCCTCCTACATGGCCCTGTCCTCATTACCTTCCTGAAGTCCAGTTTGGGTGGCGTTACTCCTGGTCACAAAAGTGGACTGCAGAGTCAAGTGCAGACTTTTTGGTGTGGTGTTTTCCTGGAGGACCACCAGATCCTTACTCCTCTGTGCTTGTCCTCTTCAAAACTCCACTCACTCTAGGTTCTTTCCTGTCCCAGAACCTGTCGAGCAGTTTACTACCCCAGTCCCCATTACGAGCGGTTTTTCTTCTTCAGCCAGTTGGGACTGATGCACACAGCCTTCTCTATCCCTGTTTTTGAAATCCCAGTTCTCCTCTGCAAATTTAGGGCATCTTGTTGGAATGACTCTCTCCTCGTACTTGGCTTCAAAGCGGTTTGCGTGCCTACTAGAGATTTCCTTGAGTCTGTGTAGGATAGTGTCCCCTCCACTTTTTTGCCTGATTTATGTTTTTCCGCATGTTCTTCAGGACATCTTCTTTGGTGAGGATGGGAAATCATTAAGGCCTCCTGAGAACATCTCTGCTTGGTAGGGCTGACACCATGCTAGAAAGCAATCTTACACAGAGGGACCTCGTGACATCTCCGAAAGGAGATAAGAACTCAGCTCTGTGGAGATGAGGGTGAGACCATGCCTTCGTCACCCATACACCCTCCAAATACTTTTGTACAGTTTTGAGAATTTAAAGATGGGTATGTAAGATGAACGAATAAAAAAAAATTGACTTAAAGTTGTTGAATGTCTTAATTTATTTATTTAGGAAGCTTCCATAATGTAGCATATGACTTCAACATGTAAAGTTGATTCACTGTATAAAAATTAGGTACATATAACTTTAGTAACATATCAGTGACATGGGACAGAAAATACTGCCTTATAAATCCATTATGACACAGTAATTTTTTTGCTAGGTCTTCCCCCCCAAAAAAACTATAATTCAGAAGTGATAAAGTTGCCCCTCTTTTCCCTTGCTAAGTTTCTTAAGCCAGTGGTCATGATAATGTCGGACTGAAGGCCGGGCGTCGGGAGAGACAGAGGGCAGGGCTGCGTCGGGGCCTTTCAGCGTCTCCCCTCTTGTCCGCTTTCTGTCCGCGCAGCTGCTTGGGCGCCACTGGGCGCCGTGTGTGACTTGGCACAACGCTGTGCTGATTTCCTCTAGGTGCTTCCTGAGTAAGAAATGTATTGTTTCCTAATCAGCTTCTTTTGAGATGTCTGTTTACACTAAACAAAACCCTATTCCAGTTAGTTTCAGATTCTAAGCAAAAGCTGTGGTAAATAAATGCTGTCTGATGGAGCATCTTGTGAATATATCGCAATATTGAAGTTGAGGTGCAGTGGGAATTATATTAAGCTTATTAGCACATTTATCAATTTAATTGATCAACCACATGTAAGGACTGCACACTGACGTAAGGGTCTTTTTTCCTCTCAGGCTGAAACACCGTGATTTTGTGAAGCTTAGCACCGCCCCTCCCTCACCTGTAAAACGAAGCAGCCGCATGCAATATAAAGAATCACCGTCTTGCAGCGCTGCGTAGATAGACAAGATAACGTAGGTGAAAATCTGGCTTGGTGCCTGCTCACAGTATTACAAATAAAGTTCTTTGTGGTGCAGGTGAAGTCTCATGACAAAAACACATCACGATAAAAAGACCCTCCTCGGCCCTGGCCGGGTAGCTCAGCTGGTTAGAGCGTCGCCCCAGTGTGCCAGGTTTGCGGGTGGGATCCCCAGTCAGGGCACGTTCTAGAATCAACTAATGAGTGCATGGATAAGGGGAGCAACAGGTTGATGTTTCTCTGCCTCTCTCGACCTTCCTCTCTCTCACTCTAAAATTCGCAGGAAAAGAAAACCCTTCCACTGAGTAGATCTTGAAAATTCAATGAGTAGCACAGTTACCTGAGGAAGCACTCAGTTTTAGCACACAGTAAAATTCTGGACAACTTCTTGGACTCAACGGTAAATGCGGTGCAACCCGTGTAAACTGCTGACCAGGCTGTGGCGTGAGCACCGTGGAATAGCCCTGACCGTGACGTGCCGCACGGCGTCCTTGAGCTGCGCCCGCGTCCCAGCCATCTGCGCCCACCTCGTGCTCCCGGGCCCTGTGCTGTGAGGGTGGGCGTGGGCTGGGCCAGGGCGTTTGCGGCGCGCTCTGTCAGGAGGCGCTACCGCAACATGACTTGGCAACAGAATTTGTTTCCTAATGCGTGTGGTCTGTTGCAGTGGTAAAGTAGGCTATTTTTAGATTCCCTATAAAATTGTTTTCTCACTAGATAATTATAGCTGGCTCTGTGTGTAACATAAATTTTAAATATTTTATGTTATTAGTAACATCAGTATAACAGAGGAATTAATAAGATAGCTATGCAAATATACTTTCTTGTCTCTTAGACTGTGGCTGCAACCCGACAATTGCTCTGTAAATTATCTTTAATATGTGCACTTTTAACAAGGCCCCTAAAGTGGTAATCATCGCTCAGTTTCCACTGTCCAGGGGTAGCAATGTGACGTAGCTTTTCTTGGTGATGAAATACTGGTTTTCATTAAATTTTATGTTACAAACACTAATTTAAAATCAGAGTTTCGTACCGTGTTCGAGCTGAAGGCAATCTGGTCTAACGGCTCTGTCTTACAGAGGCGGGAACGGAGCCGGGGCACAGGGCATGGCGGGGGCTGCTTATGCTGGCTTCACTCCGAAGGAAGTCTCGGTGCCCTGGCGAGGACGCCTGGCAGGGAGTCAGCACGCCTCGGGGCAGGGCAGCGCTGGCTTCAAACAGAGGTGCTGCCTCATGTGAGCTGCTGGATCGTCAGTCGCCTCTTTATGAAGCCCTGAAGCAGGAACAAACGTGCCTGATTTCTCAGTTACAGAGGAAGGAGAATACGGATCAAGTACAGTATCTGTGTGAAAGCATACTTAGAAACAAAAGCTCTACCGGGTGTGGTAGCATAGTGTTGTAATTACCTCTGCCTGTTGACCTCTTCCCAGACCTGTAGAGGGGTCAGGTGAGTTCATTCAAAGAGGAGAGGTTTGTAATAGCAACTGGGAGAAGTAGAGTGCGCCGTTCCATGCCAGCAGGCTACTGGAATACTAGGTGTTTCTGTTATAAGCAATGTCCAGGTCAGGGTCCTAATGGACTTCAGATGAGAAGGGATGTTTAAAAAGACCTCAGATGCACAGCACAGGCAGTCACAACCAGCGTTCGCTCCAAGTTAGATGGACCGAGCTCTCTGTCTGCAAGTGCACGGTGCAGCGCCGTTTCGGTGCTGGCCGTCCTTTCTCACTCGGAGTGTGGGGACGGTGCCTGGGCCATCGTGTGTGTCTCCTCAGAACCCCACGCCGTCCTTCCCCACCACCGTGCTTCCACTGGCCAGGGGCTCTGGCGCCCTCAGCGGTGTCTGTCTGTCGCCACTGTTCAGTTTGTGACAGATCCTGTGAAGCACCTCCGTGTCCCTTCATCGCAGTGATGACTGGGACATATTGACCCTGTTCTGCATGAAGTGCTCGCTTTCCCTGCTTCTGTCACAGGGCCCCGTCTGGGGCCCTGCCTCCAGCACTCTCTTTGTCCAGCAACACTAGCCTCCTTGGAGCTCCTGGACCAGCCAAGAGGAGTGTCCCCATGTCAGCGGCTCTGCGCTTGTCATCTTATCTGCTGGGGGCCCTGCACTGGATCCTGACGTGATGGCTTCTCCCGTCACCCAGACTCTGCTCAGAGTTCACTCTGCAGGGCAGGTGTCCTGGATGCCCCTCAGCAGCAGCTGCCCCTCCTCTCAGCCCTCTCTAGCCTGTTCCCGTCCTTAACCCTTTGCATACATGTATCCCTGTCTCACATTGCCCTCTGCATTCATGTTTTATTACGTCTGGTTCTGCCTCTTGAATGTTACTCTACAACAGCAGAGATGCCATCTGTCCTGTCTACCTGTGTGTCTAGTGCTTGTCCAGCAGTGGGTGCTAGTTGATTTTTGTTTAACACATGTCTGCACGTGTGTATATGTGTGTGTCCATGGATATCTGTGCACACATGTGTTTATGTCTACATGCATGCTTGCATTGCTCACACGAATGAATGTGTGTATTTGCACGTGCATGTTTATATTAGCACGTGCATGTTTATGTACGTTTATACATGTGTGTTGTGTTTCTACGTATATACTTATATGTGTGTGTGTATATTTGTGTGTGTTTGTATGTGTGGGCCCATGTGTACATGCATGTCTTTGGGGTGTGGGCTCCCTGCCTGTGCTCCCTCTCCTTGTTGGGCGAGCATTCTCAGGCCGTCCTCTCTCTCTGCTCTCTCCTCTAATTCCTCAGTAACAGCTTTGAACTCCGCCTGACGTGAGGGACTCTGTGTCTTCCCTCGACTGCTGGGCGTGCCACCAAGAAGACACCCCTCTAGAAGCAAAACAAACCCTCTGTGGTGCTTTCTATTTCTTATTTTTAGAGTACCTCCTTTTCACCAAATCCAAAATCCTATCTTGCCTTAAGGAAGCTATATCTAAAAGGTTATTAATCAAAGATTTTGCTTTTAACCTTTCGTGAATGCCTCCTATAAAAATTCTTCTGTCATACTTAGCAGAGAGCTTCTGGAAACTGTTACTGAATTAACATACATTAATAGAATGATTCCTTTTACTAAACCTCAAAATTATCTTATATTAAAGTTGTGCTTTTAAAATAAAACTTAGAAAATACAGAAAGAGAGAAGATCATCCCAGCCCCAAACAACAGTTGTTACGATTTTAGAGTACACACACACACACACACACACACACACACACACACACACCGGTGCTTGCACGCTGCCCTGGCTCAGAACTGAAGCAGAACTGGGCGTGCACAGCCCTGTAGTGGCCTGCCTGCCTTTGTCCTTCCTGGGTCACACACGTCGTACGAGAGTGGTTCTAAATGGCTGTGGTGTCCCATTTTTATGGGTTTATCTTGCTCAAATTGCTTAACCACCTGACCCTCAGTTTTTTTGTCTGTGAGAGGACGTAATAATCCTGCTTTAGGAAGTCTCAGGGAATTAAAGGAGCCGACATGCGCCTGCACAGTGCCAAGGACAGTGCCTGTCACACGGTCAGTGCGGAGCCGACACGCGCCTGCACAGGGCCGAGGACAGTGCCTGTCACGCAGTCAGTGCCCAGCGACCCTCGCCTGTGGTTTCTGTCTGTCCATTTCCTACGTCTTTTAACAACGTAAGTGCACTGTGATGTAGCCCACTGTGTTTTCTTGTACATCCCAATGTGCAATTGTATTTTATTGGTAAAGCATTTTTTAACTCTAAGCATAAATATTTATTTTTAAATAATATTATCCCAATGTTGCAGAGCACTTTTGGTGAAGGCTAAGCCCACATTAAAAACGCTTGGGCTTTATAAGCAGGACTGCCTCACAGGTCTCCAGCTGAGGGTAGCCCCCCCAACTTCCCCAGCCTCTCATCTTCAGCTTCCACTGCATCTCCACTCCATTGGCTCAACACCCTATTTCTCCTGGTTCTCTTCTTTTTTAAAAAACTTCACTGAGCATATGTTTATTGATTTTAGAGAGAGAGGAAGGGAAAGGTAAGGGGGAGAGAGAAAGAAACAAACATCGATGTGAGAGACAAACATCTTTTGGTTGCCTCCCACACATGCCCTGGCCTGGGATGGAACCCGCAACTGACTTACGTGCCTCACTGGGACTCAGACTCACAACGGTAGGGCCTCCAACCAACCGCACCACCCAGCCAGGGCTGGTTCTTCTTTCTTGTCCCTTCTCTGGGCTCCTGGGGCCTCCAGCCTCAGGGTAGTACTAGACTGAAAACATTGTCAGTGTTGCGTGACTCGGGGCCCCACCCTCTGAGCTGTGGACCAGGATGGGGGCTGGGCCTCTTAGGAACTGGGCTGCGCAGCTGGAGGTGAGCCTGACTGTAACGCACTTGAATCATCCCCAAACAGTGGTCCCAGGTGTCAGAAAGGCCAGGGAACACTGGATTCACTAATAGTATTTAAGGGTGAACATGACTGTAAATAAAAAGTTGTTTAATTTAGAGTGAAACTTCTTATTTTGAATCTTTTCTCTCATTGGGTTAAGCATGTAAGCAAACGAATTTGGAAATGCTGAACAGTTTCTGCTGCATTATTTTTAAAAATACCCATCTCTATTTCTAATAAAGGTCTATTCCCCTTTTAAAATGTGTCAAAGTTAGAAATCTATGTTCATAGTTGCAGAATAACTGCTCAGGGCTGGAAAGAAAATGCTGTCTAGGTTTGAAGCTGATACAGTGTATCTGTTGCATTTTCTCTCTCTCCCGAGTTTCTCAGATCTTTCCGAAAGGAAAGGGGGCGGTGGGGTAGAGAGTGTTGCTTCACAGCAGGGTCAGCTTCCAGTGAGCGTCTCTGCCCTTGACTGCTGCTCCACAGAGACTTAAAGTGCTCTGCACTGCGTAGTGTTTTTTAAAGCACTTTATCTGCTTTTGAAAATAATTTCTTATGTTTCCCTTTAAAATGCCACCTCATCTTTTTTCATATTTCTCTTTCTTAGTCTAAAACCATTGTTGGCTGCCAGCCTCTTTGTCCTGGGCCCCATGTGTGGGAGATATTTGGGACTGGAGCATGTGTTAGTCCCACTGACATTTGTATTGTTTAAGTAGAACTGGCTATTGAAAAAATGCTAACACAAAACCCCAGCCATTCCTTTATTAATGCATTAAAGATCTTGACCAAATTTAAAGCCCAGGAGAGCCTTGTTGAGCCTGAATCTGTTAGGCTCCGAAATGCACCCTGGGTTTTGAGGAAGAAGTGAGCACATTTATAGCTTTAATTACTCATTTGGGATACCGCGGTCTGTTGCCAAAGCCAGTTATCATCAGCTTTGATTAGAAATCACAAAAGACAGCTGCTGAAATGCAGAGTGAAAAGAATTGTATTGGATTAGAAAGGCGTGTTCTTTTGAACCTGAAAGAGAAGGAAAGGATCTTTGGGAAACGTGAATATGCATTTATTTTAATAATTGAATGGCTGGAGGTAGAGCACAGTACATTGTAGGTGGAAGTGGTTTTCTTATTAAATTAAGTGCCTTTGTTCAGCTCATCTGGGTTTTCCCATTGGCTGCTGCGGTCTTTGTGCTGGGCTAGCTCTGTTTTGATGCGGTGTTACACCCTAGTTTGTGGGTTGAAATGTGTCAGTATTCATAAACTAAATTCATGAGCCATCTTCCCAATTATCTGAGCTGATGAAACACCATTTGCCAGTGTGAAGCCAAGCCAGGAGAGGCACATAAAACCCCGCATTCAAACACTGAGCGCACAGAGGCGGGCTCCCCCTCCCAGCCCTGTGTGCCCAGGAGCACTCCTGCGAGCCTGCGTGCGTTAGCGATGCGATTCCGGGTTACAGTGCACATCAGAGTGTGTCCCGTGTAGATGCTCCTAAGTTCGCCACAATTTCAGAGTTAATTCCACATTTATGTGTTCACAGTTTGTAAAGTCAAAGGAATGTCAGGGAGGTTTGCTTTTTACCCTTGAAAGCTGCCTGAAATATTGTATGACAGCTTAAATTAGGCTGTGTCCTCCTACCTTTAATTAAACTGTGTTCAACAGCACCGTTTCTTCTATTTCTATGGAAGATGGATCCAGCTGCTTAAAATTATATATATATGTTATATATATTATATATATATATATAGACAAACTGTACATAAAAGTATCTCTATCCCTTAAAATAGCCATATAAACTCTAGGAATGGCTGTATTTATAGTCATATTTACAGGAGAGTAAATAAACGCACCCAGAAAAATTATCAAACACTTTGTCTCCATGTGGTGCTCTAGCTTCAAAGTAAAACTTCGAATTTTCATTCCCTTATTTAACTCTAGGCAGGGTAATGCTTAAACAAAACAAAGATAACATTCTGTACCTACACAATGGATCAAAACAGCTTCCTCCACCCTCACTTTGGACCATCTGTTTAAAGGAAACTAAAAACCCTCAGGAAGCAGCCTCTAATCTGTGGTCACGAGTTTAAAGACACAGGCCCCTCGGACCACCAGCAGGGTGTGGCAACTGCGCTAGGTTTCCTGTCGGCTGGAAAGGGTGCGTGGCTTGACCTCAATGTCTGTCAATTACAGCTTCTCTGTTCTTAGGAGGAACGTAAAAATTCTTTTTCATAGCGCATCTAACTCTGTGTTATTTTAATTAACATCAACTATTATAAACATTGGTTATAATTTTTAGGAGCTAAATGATTCTCGAAGTTTCCAAATGCTCTAAGAATTATGCTTCTTAGCCCTCTCCCTGCCCTCTTGATGAGAGGAGCCACAGACAGGCGCCAGCGACCTGTGTGTGTGATGGGGCTCATTCAGGCTCATTGGAGAACAGACTCAATTGGCGCTAAGAGAGTGGTGAAGACCTTTACCCCATGTTATCCCATCTTAATGCCCGCTAAAACTTTTGAGAATTTTACCTGGGTTCAAAGACCTTGGCATCAGTGAACATTTTCAGCTTGCGCATCCGCGTGGGACCAGAGCCGCGCCTTCCTGTGCGGTAGTGTGGCAGGGCAGTTTTACATGATGCCAGCAAGGACACCTTTCATAGTTAAAGCTTTTAATGTGTCATATCCTCTTTATAGGAAAATGCCATTATTTTTAGTCTTGTATTTGACATAGTTTAATAAACTATCTGTTCTTTATTATAATTGTGGGAAAATTCCAGTAAAAGTAGCAATAAAACTACTGATCAGGCAGCCCAGAAACTGAAGTGGGGTGGGGTGGGGAGGGGAGGAAAAGTAAGCTTCAGTGTCTAAGTGGAAAAATTAGTATCTATTACTCAACAGTTTTCTTTGGTTGATCTGTCACTGGACCATAGGCTCTGAAGAGTGGAATCTAGTCATTAACCTTCCAGAAAGTGCTCTTTCTGTTTCTCTAGATCATAAACCATAGATTATTTATATACTAGCCATCACAGACCCTAGCCCCAGCCATGCACTTGACTAAATGGTTGGATTGGACACAGTCTCCAAGGTGTTTTCTAACTCCGATTCTAGCGTTTGGTAGTCACCAATTATGAAACAGGTGACATTGTCATACTGCGCCCTTTAGTTGTGCAGGATTTCCTCGGTATCTTCTGTCTCTGTTGATGCAGACACCTTTGAAAGTGCAGGAATGTTCTTGTCTGGTCGCATACTTTGCAAGGAGAATACTGTTTGGAAGCGTTTCAGCTGGAAAATGCATTGAAGTGAACATTGTCATTTTCTTAGAACGAATCAAAGTCATTTAGTGCTATGTAATATATCAAAGACATGCACATGCAAAAGCAATTATTATAATCTTCACTCATGTAAATAGGCATCCATCACTGACTCATCCTTGGACCAATAAGACCTCAAGTGAATATCATTAGTCAGAACTTGGCCGGATTTGACTTTATGCCAGTCTCTCTCTCTCTCTCTCTCTCTCTCTCTCTCACACACACACACACACACACACACACTCTCTCTCACACACACACACTCTCTCTCTCACACACACACTCACTCACACATACACACACTCTCTCACACACACTCACACACACACTTTCTCACACACACTCTCTCTCACACACTCTCACACACACACACTCTCTCACACACACACTCTCACACACACACACTCACACACACACACACACACACACACACTCACACGCGCACGAGAGCGCGCTCTCTCTCTCACACACACACACTCTCACACACACACTCTCTCTCTCTCTCTCTCTCACACACACCCACACTCTCTCTTACACGTTCCTGTAGACCTCAGAACCACGTGGTAGTGGTAGTAAAGGTGGCCTTTGATAAACACTGTAGGTGAATTGGAAATAATGAATAGGGCCTTGCTGTAAACAATGCCATATCCATCTCAAAAATATCTGAGTAGGAGAGAACATGACAAAGGCAAACAATTTGGTAGATTTTGGAAGGACGCCTGGACTCTCAGCAGCACCGGAGCGAGCCCTGTCCCCGCTCCTCTCTGTGCCCAGCAGCAGCAGCACTGGCCAGGCCGCTGTGGTCCTGTCTCCAAACAGCAGACTTTACATTTCCAGGAGAGCGTGCGACATTCCAGCCTAGGGAACTAGGGAGTTTTTATAGTTCTATAGCATAATAATCCTACTGTAAAAAACGAATGCAGAAAATACAGCAAATGTTAATAAATTCACAGGAAGTAGGGGAAAGGCCTAACTAAATTAGTGATCTGAATTATAGAATCTTAAAAGAAATTAATAGTAATTTAATTATCTTCCAATTCATGGAGTTCCTTGGAGAAATTGCTTTGGTAAATAGATAAGAAAAATTTACGAAGAGTACATCAGTTGGTAAATAAAGCAGTATTTCTTAAGAATCCACCATAGACTGGTATTTTTAAGTGCTTTTCTCCCTGCAGTGTATGTATGTTATTAATATGCCCTGCAGAGTCTTTCTTTATAAGAAATAAAGAGAAATAGTTCTGGTTCTTAAATTATGTGTAGTGTTTGGAAGTCACTCATTTACAGAAGCATTGTAGGAATGGTAGTTATTCATTTACTTATTCATTCATGCCTTTATTCATTGAACAAATATATATATATGTCATTTGAAT
>VMDR010006799.1:0-43582 GCA_007922815.1 Macrotus californicus
TTTATAAGTCCCGGAAGGTCTTGATCCGTCTTGTGCATTACTATATCGCCATTGCCAGCACATGGCTAGCAGCATAGTTGCTGCTCTTCGGAACTTACTTCAGGATTGAATGAATGAGGGGGTATGGCAATTTCCTCAGAACAATAAGTTGTGGGAGTTTGTGGGAGTTATATTACTATCAGTTACTATTTAGTTATTATATTACTATCATAATTGCAATATGCATGCAAATCACCAGTACCAGTGATTCATGGATTTGTTCCTCAATTGAAGTCATTATTTTTCTGGTTTAAATGGGCCCAGTTTATCTCATAGTTCTTAGTAAGTAATAATCTGCTTCATTATTCGAGCTAATGAATAGGAATTAGAGGTTTGCTTAATCTGCAATTCTTGCTAACTGCAAAATGTTTTTGTCGCACTTTCTCTTAAGCACATAGAGGCAGTTAAGAAACTAATCATACTGATGCTGTTTGAGGAGTTAATATTTGTAAATAGTTAGGCCATTGCCTGGAACATAATGTTTGCTATGTTAAGATTTTATTACGTAAATACATAGCAGGTCCTGGCCAGGTAGGTCAGTTGGTTGGAGAACCATCCTGATATGCCAGGATTGTGGGTTCGATTCCCAGTCAGGGCACATACAAGAATCAACCAAGGAATGCATAAATAACTGGAGCAGCAAATCGACATTTCTTTCTTTTTCTCTCTAAAATCAATAAATAAAAATTAAAAATCAATTAAATAAATAGTAACTATTCCTGATAATGACAATAATCTTAAACAATATTAGTTCTGCCTACAAAGTTTTAACTCTGAAATATAACTACATTAGTCTTGGGGAAAATGATAAAATGTTAGAACTAAAAAGGCTATCTTTGAGGCCATGTGCCCACAGCACATCCTTTTAGATGCAGAAAACCACAAGGTCCAACAAGAGCGTCAGTCTCAGCGCTGGAGCCCTGCGCCCAGGTTTCCAGGTGGGGATTTTAACTACTTTGAAGCTGCCGATTTCAAGTCCAAGACTGCCGCTGTAGATGAATTCAACTTTCATAGTGCTTTGCAAGTCACGTATTTCTGTTCCATCAAGCAGTAGCTTGGCATGCATCAGTGATATGATTTTAATAATTTTAAGGGTTGCAGTACATTTTAATCAGCCAAACCTTTATATTTATTTGTTTCTTGTTGCGATATTGGTACCAAAGTGGGTTCAATAAATATTGACTGGCAAGATGACCATTAATGTGAGTAGTTCTAATGTCATAACGTGGAAGAGGAAGGTAGTTGTATGTGTGTGTGTGTGTGTGTGTGTGTGAGAGAGAGAGAGAGAGAGAGAGAGAGAGAGAGGGAGAGAGGGACTGAGAAGGAGAATTCATGTATGGTTTGAGCTGTCTCTGAAATGTTATTAGCACCAACACCGTAATGCAAGAGGCCCTAGCAACAAGAAAACCCCTCTGAGGGCTCTCTGGATGTACTCTGTAGAAAAATAACGTGCTTGCAAACGAGTCGTGAACACTTGTGGCTTGACAGCTGCTCCGAGACCACGAAGTCACTCACTTGCCTCTGTGAGCCACTGAGCAGTCACTGATCACAGTGACATTTTATCACTAACAACCTGAATTATCTTTGACCCCGAGACCTAGGGATCAGAGGCCTCTCGTCCATTATTACATTTCTAGAGTGGTAGTTCAATTTGCATTAGGAGATTTATGTATATTTATTTATTTATTTATTTAATTACTTTGGGGGGTTGGGAGGACAGTAGGAGAAATGAGAGATATAGTCCCCCCCCCCCATAGGATTATCATTTAGTTCAGACCTTTATTTTGTAGGGTTTAGCTAGCACACTAAAAGAAAAGAAAGTCTCAAGACTCCACACGTTGTGGTTTTGCCTGGGCCTCACCAGCAGTGTCACGCGTCACGTGGCTTGGTGCCGGAGCTTCACGGTACAGCCGCGCTGCAGGAAGGGGCTCTGCCTTAAGAAAACGCAGCCCCGTTGAGGGTGGCAGCTCACAAGGTGTGCTGATTCATATTTAACTGACCCCATTCGTGAGGGCTTAAACAGTGGCTCGACCAGGACCGAAGAGGTCATCTGGAACCTGTCCAAGGAGGACAGCCGGCGACCACTGATCCCCAGCCAGTCACAGATCAACAGGCTCTTCAGGGTTGTAACCTGGCAGCACTCCTGGGCCAGAGTTGGGAGGGCTGGAGAGTGAAAACCCAACGTGTGTCTGCGTGTGTGTGTGTGTGTGTGTGTGTGTGTGTGTGTGTGTGTGTGTCTGTGTTTGAGCCTGTAAAAGTGCAGGATAAGCAGTCACCTGTTGGGAGGAAGAGTGGAGGCAGGAGCCATGGTGAAGAGTACCGGTGTGTCCTGTGGGAAGGGCCCTGTCCAGTCCCGAAGGAGAGGAGCATTATATTCCTATGATTATGGCCATCTTTTAGGTCATCTGGGCTTCGTTTCCTTGTCTAATAATTAAGAAGATTGATTTGGATGACGTGTACAATTTTCAGATGTGAAATAAAACTGTGATTACAAATTTGCATCTTATTAGTCAGTGGTCTCCACAAGGTCCCTCTGTAAAATTTTGTGGAATGCCTTCAAGGTATGTTTTCACTCAGAGAATTTTGTCGTGAATGCCTTTTCCGAAATCCGAAGGCAGTTGAGAAATAACAGTCATGGAAGGTTCAGGCAAATAAGAAATTGGTTTTCTGTAGGAAACAGTTATCTTCTAAAGAGTAATTTTTGATGGGTAAACTAATCATGTGACTAATTTATCTTGGCAGACACCTAGAAGATTTGTTTGGGTAGATGAATTATTTAGTGAAAATGTAGGACATGATAATAAATACATTTCTAAATTACTAGTACAAAAGTGTTCTATGTGAGATTCCCAGCGGAAACTGGGTGCTGGCGGTGAGCTGTGAGCCCTCAGACACCCTGGATTTTGATGTTTCTTAAAAGCATATGACACAGTTAAAACCATGAGATTTCACCTCTGCTGAGGACCAGAAGTGTGTGAAACAGTAAAAACAGACACGAGACTGTGCCTTGGAGAAATTCTTCACATACATGCTTTAAAAAATGAAAATTGTCGCATTTTTTTCTCAGTGGTTTATGTTCTCTAGATTTAATTTTGGTCCTTCTCTAGTCTTAATTTCCATATATTTCCATTTTTTAAAAAATGCAAGCTCTGTTTATTTTCAAGAGAATATCTCCACAGATTCTCAGGAAGTTTTTTTTTTAACCTTGTGGAGCATCTTAATGGAAAGATCATAATATTAATTTATGATACCATATTTTTTTCTCTCTAGTAACTGAATTTTCATCAAGCTGTTCATTGAAAGGATACCTCTTAAACTTTCCATTACTAAGATTCCCAAATTTATTTATTCTCCTGTTGATAAAGCAAGTATTTTATTAGGAATGCAGCAGGCGGCTTTTTAGGTGGAGTGGATTGAGCCGCTGTGATTGTTGTGGGTGTGTATGGTAAATCAGTTAGATTGCATCAGAATTACCTAGACCCACACGTAGAAACATAAAACCCTGTTTTGCTTTTCACAATTGTGATTAAAGATTTATTGATAAGCTATAATCTACAAACCAAAGACCTGAGAAGCATATGAAAGGAAAACTTTATTTCTCAAAAACTTAACCTGAAAGGGAAAAAAAATGAGCAAGCATCAGGTGCTTCATCAGTGGCCTAGAGATGTATTTAAGTGTATCATCTAGAGGCCCATTTATTACCAGGAAAGAATCAATTCCACTTATTCTCCTCTTTCTCTGTGGCACAGCTCCAGGAAGGTATTTTAATTGATTGGTGGGACGATTTTAACTCGGACAAAACTTATAAGCCAAGCACCATTATTTCTAGTACAGTGGCTTTATCACGTTATTGGGTAATAACACTAAAAGCTGCCAAATGTTTCAGAATTATTCTCAGAAATTTACATCCTCTTTGTTCCCATTACCATGAGAAAGAGTTCAGAGAAAGGGCTTAATCAGCATGGCAATTATAGTATTAGATAAAGTATACGGCTCAGTTTAAAACCAAGACGCAGCTCCTTGCCAGCACCTTGGACCAGTCCAGAGCTATTGAGAAGTTAGTTGTCACTCTGATACTCTTTGGAAGGTAATCGGCCTTTCTTCTCTGATGCTTTTAAGATTTTGTCTTTTGTTTTGTTTCCTTTTTTTCTTTATATGAATCCTGCTTAGGATTCATTGCACTTCTTGAACCTATACATTTGCTTTATTCTGGGAAATTCTCACCCATATCTCTTCTATCTCATTTCCTCTATCCATTCTCTGTCCTCCTTCTGGAACTTTAATTCGAGGGATGTTGGACCTTCTCGCTCTCATCACCAGTTCTCTTTGCCCCTCTTTCAGAGTTCCCATCATTTGTCCCACTTTCCTGCTACACGTTTTCTGATCTGTCTTCCACTTCACTCATTGTGTCTTCTGCTGTGTGCAGTCTGCTGCTGAGAACCCCCATTGACTTTTTTCATGTCATTCTTGTTTTGTTTTTGTCATTTATAGAAGGTCTTTTTGGTCTCTTTCCAAACCTTCTTGGTTGCCTTTTATACCTTCCTGGTCCCTAAAGATATCTTTAATTTCATTACTTATTTCTTTAGCAGAGTAAGCTTACTTCTTTTGTAATTTGTGTATGATGGTCGTAGTATATGCTGGTTCTCACTCAGTGCCTTGTTTCTCTTTATCCCTGGTTGTCTCTGACTCTCTCTGCTGGTTCTTGCACAGGAAAAATAATCTGTGACATTTTTCAAGGCGTAGGATAAAAGGAGGCTTGTGTTTGATCCTGCTGGCTAGCTTGAACCCTACCAAGTTCATGGCCTAAAGTTCAAAGGCCTGTAACACTTCTTACCTGGGCTTCAAGAGCCTATTTTTAGCCTCATCTTTCCCTTCTTGCTTCACTCAGGGTCAAGACATTGTCCCTAGTTCTCTGGAGTCAGAGGAGGGTTGGTTTTGTTTTGGTTATCTGTGGGGGTAGCTTTTTGGGGGGTTCTTTATAGGTATAGCCCTTTGGAGTCCCAGCTTAATATAGAGAGGATTTACTGTAAGAGTCCCCGCATTAGGCAGCCCTGGGTCGGGACTTCTGCTTCCTTCCCCAAGATGTGCAAGTGCCTCAAAGAAAATGTGGTTATGCTGTTCAGGTATTTGCTTACATTTCTGGGTTCAAGTTTACTGCTTTGCCAAGTCCCTTCAAGGTGATGTTTATTTAACTCAGCATTTTTAGTTGTTTGCAACAGAGGATTTTTGAGAAAAACTTACCCTCCATTACTGGATGAGAAAGTCATTAATTAATAAGAAACCAAAATTTATGGCAATATTAATAATACCTCAGAAGAGATTTGTTGACCTGAAGAGTACTCAAGTTAGGGATTTCAGAAGGTAACATTTTGATGGCCAATTGACTGGTTTTATGGACCTTCCGGGTCTAAGCAAGCTTATATCTGGTCAATTTTGAGGACATCTCTAAGAAATGCCTCAAGTAGAGGCAGGGGTGGACTCTGTAAATTCTTCACCAAAGGGCCAAGGGGTCAATCCTGAAAATTTCAACGAAATAAGGAGAAAATGTGGCTCAAGGTGGAAATCTGACTGAAGGTAACTACTGTGGTTACTACCAAGTTTATAAGAGAAAAGGCAGATTTTGCTAATGCATCAGTGAATCAGATTTTTAAAAAAATCTTTCAGGTGTAGTCTAATGCTTAGTGTTCAGGAGAAAAGCAATGGGAGGTTGGGTGACTTGGCCAAGGTCCCACAGCATGGCCAGCCTGCTGGTCCATCTCCTGCTGCCACTGGTCATCTAAGGTGGGACTGGAGTGTCACCTTTTGCCGTGCCTGGGACTTGAAAGCATCTTGTACCCTCACTTCTTTTTAATAAGCTGTTGTGTTTCATCGCTGTAGCACTCTGAAGTCTCTGCTGTTTCACTCCAGGGGGACTGCTTCAGGCCATCGCCAGCGAAGCGCCGTGTGAAGTTCTTGAGCCGTATGTGTCGCGTAGACAAATAGTCAACAGGGATAATCACGAGTGCCTTGGCTTTTGAGTTTCAATGGAAGAAATCGTTGCTCCTACTTGAATTGGCCACGTGTGCTCTTGAGTTCTGGGCAGAGACATAGCTGTGACGTTTGCGAAGGGGGAACGGGGGGTGGAGAACAGCAGCTGTGGGATGTGAGGGAGTGACTGGACTCTGGTAATCATGTTTGGCAGGTCAAGGGTGAGATTTAGCCTGACAAGATTTGGACTGTACCCTGGGCTCGCAAAGCAGTGTTAAAATCAACTCCAGGTGTTTCCGTTATTCCTAATGCCTAAGTATTATTAAAGCAAAAAATAATGTGCTTCAGGATCTGAAGGGGAGGGAATGGCTTGCTCACTGCTCGGGAATCACTTAGTATTTGTAATAGAGCCCGTTCTCTCTTGACAGTTGCTCCTGCGTGTCCAGAATACACCATAAATCTCCAAGTGCTTGTTCAATAGTTACGTTTCCTCCAAGTGAGCTGTTATCACTTTTGTCTTCCCAGACAGCACTGTCTCCGTGAACCTCTTTGGGCTTTTTCTGCCTTGGGCTGCGGAATTTGGACATTGAATTGACAGAGCCGCAGGTTCCTCCCTTAAATTTGAAATGAAGAAGTTTTAAATCATTGGGCTTATTTTTAAAATATCAAGTATTAGCAAATGATGGATGATAGAAATATGCCCCAGTGCTAAATGAGAGAAGTCAGCTCACCCCGAGACATTTCATAAGAGATGATTTTGATGGTCGGAATAATGGTTTGGAACTTTGTAAGTCAGAGTCAAAAAAGATGAAGGGTAATTGGTAGTGGCATTTAATACAAGGTTTTCCTTATACCTTCTGCTTATTATCTCTTAATCTAGGGCTATAGAATTTGCTAGGGTTATTTCTTCTTTTTCTCCTTCTCCTTCTTCTTCCCCTTACCTTCAGTGCTTGTCAATGTTGATGGAAGCTCAATCTAGGTATGAATTTGGACGTGTGTAGGGGGAAGCCATTCTTAACCCATATTGCGGCTAAGAAACATTCTTTCTGTTCTTATTGGAGCATAGGTTGTAGCTTTCTTTGACACGTAACTTGCATTTCCAAGGGCCCACAAGCGCCCCTGACTGTGCCATCTATGTCTTTCCCCTCCTGTCCTCCTTCAGTTTAGCCTTATCCCTGCCAAACACAAAATCAAAGGGTATGCTCCCTTTGTGATCCTCTCAGGAGAATGCCATTCTGGGGCAGCCTGCAGTCTTTTAGAGAATTTTTTCTGAAAATAAGTTTCTCTCCAGGCAAAAGCATGACAACAAGTTAAAGTGAAATTTGACTATACATATCCTGATGACAGACAGTATTATAGAGCTATACTTAATTAAAACTGCGCCTTACATATAATTAGAGCTCAGTAAATATCAAACATAAGAACAGATTGGCAAATTGAATAGACTAAATGAATAAATTTAGATGTTAAGAGAGGTGAGCGTCAACTCTGCGGCAGGTCCCACTCTTGACTGCGGTCCTCTGCACAGGACTCCAGTGATACCTCCCAAGGAAGACCTCTGTCCTCCACCCACACCACCTCTGCCTAGCTCTTGCTTTGCTCATTAAAAATTGGCTAATTTCCTCCCACAATTCCCTTTACCCAGCTCCCCTTCCTTTTCGTTCTCAATGCTGCTGAGGGAGTTACTACACATCTGAATCGGACAATGACAGCTCTTCGCATGAAAAGCATTCTTAACTCCCTCCCTTCACCTGCAGATTGAGTTGTACCTGCTTGAAGGTGTGCAGCACCAAGGCCCCTCAAATCATGACCTAACCCCGGGCATCGTCAGGCTTTTTTCTGTGACTCTTTCCAACCACACACCTGTGCTTTAGCCACGTGGAGCTCACTGTACCCCGAACAGCCATGTGGGTTCATAGTTTTGTGCCTGTGATCACGGAGTTGCCGTTCCATGGTCTGTCCCTCTCTCACTCCCTAACTATCCAGTTCTTGCTTTTCCTTGCAATTTAACTGCTGGCTCTCCTCTACAGAGCTTTTCTGGATGTTTGTACAATTATGTCTTCCCCATGTCTCCGTGGCGCCATCTCTCCTATACCTAAATTGTGATTTTTTTTTTGCTTCTTATACATTTTTAAGAATCTTTTAAAAAATGCTTCACCCCTCTTCTGACAAGGAGATCTTCCTATATCCTAACACAGTATTGGCATGCAGAAGGCTCCCCATGAATGTTGAAAGTCACTTTGTGGAACTCACAGCCTCTTTCCTAGAAGTTAACCTTGACAGTTAATCATTCATGCAGTCCACTGTATTGTCATTGAATACCTTTCATATTCTAGGAATGTGTTCAAGGTTATACCCACATAAAGGTCATCTGAAAAGCCCCTCTCATTCATTCTTCAAAATACAAGTGTTCTCCTGGTAAGAAAATACATGTGAAATAGAATTTGGGGTTTGGCTGTTTGTGTCCAAGGCAAAGAAATAGCCTTCATGTCTTTAGGCATCAACTCCAACCCTATTCTGTCGTTTTAGGAAACTAAGACTAGCTGCCATTCTTCTGTTAGTAGTTACACATAGTTTGAGTGCCAGCGATTTTTCACAGGTTGTCACCAGTTCTGTGTTAC
Source organism: Macrotus californicus (assembly GCA_007922815.1). Lineage (NCBI taxonomy): Eukaryota > Metazoa > Chordata > Mammalia > Chiroptera > Phyllostomidae > Macrotus > Macrotus californicus. Next base: position 8,629 of record VMDR010006799.1, read on the forward strand.
CCATTTTATTCCTATTCCTCTGAGTGTGTTAAGCCCATTGTGGCCTCAGGACCAACACAGAAGCAGCACCCAGCACCTTGTTGGCAACACAGGTCCTACGGCCTCTCCCCAGACCTCCTGAGTTAGAAACTAGGGTAAGGCCCAGTAGTCTGCGTTGCAACAAGCCATTTGGGTGATTCCGATGCTCACCAAAGTTTGGGGGTTGTGCTTGTGAAGGACCCTGTTCAATGGAGAGGTCTGCATGTCTGAATAAGTCAAAGGTGTCTTTTAGAACTAATCCGTGTCTGAGAGACTGCCATTGTACAGTTTCAGCAGATGGGCACAAACAAGTTGTCATATACAGGCAACATCTTGTTAGTAGAGGGAGTTTAAAAAGAAACCAAAAGATGATGAATATGCACATGAGTAATGCATACAACAGGCACGTGACATAGAAGTGGGGCTGAGAATCCTTAACAAAGAAAAATAGCCTTTCCCTGTACCCTGTGGAAGTAATACCATCACATTTAAAGACCGAGATGGGCAAAGACGTGTCTGAAGTGTGTGTGCGCGTGCACATGCGTGTGAGTTTGTTTTTCATGGCTCGCTTACTTTAGCAGCACTCTGTAGTTAAAGGAATGGTGAGTGCATCTAGATTGAGATTGCTTTGGGAGAAAACAGTAATATTATTTATTCCTATTTTGCCCTTTAAAAAAATTTTACAGAGGACTCATCCTGTTTGATATCTGTCAGAAAATTTATATGAAAACTGTTACCCTTCCTTTTCTTATTTACTCTTTTTCTATGCTTTGGTATTATAGTGCTCAGGTTCATTTCCTTATCACTTTCATAATTCTTCAGCAAGACAAACTTGTGCTGAGTCACTGATTTATTACAGGACGTTTGTGCATTCATTTACTCAGCAAATAATTATTAAGCATCTAATATATTTATATTGTGCTAGATACTGGAAATAAACAATGAGTATAATCAACATGATTCTTGTCCTTGAGAAGTAATTAATTTATATAATGATGTGGAGTAGTTTTAAACAGAACTCTTAGTTATATACATAAACTAAAGACTAGGTCTTACCTTTAAATATTTTCTGTTACCCACTACTTGAACTTCATTCAGCTCATAGGAAAACAACTTAAATGGGAATTTCTAAATAAGTACTTTGCTCCACTCCATTATTAAGCTTTTTAAGATGAATAAATCTCAACCAGAGTTTTTTAAAATATCATATCATTGCCAATTAAATTTCTCAGTTCACTTAAGAAAGCCTTGGGTGTCAGCAATTGTTTTGAAAGAACCCTTTCTTTAAGAGAAAATATCACATGTATAACTGAAGTATCAATGATTTGGATCTTTCAGTAATCAATGATAAGGTACTTATGCTAATACGAATTATTGTTATAGGGTATTGGTAAAGTACAGGAGTGTAGGTGATTGATATCAATATTAACTGAGTTCATCACATTCAAAAGGTTAATCTTTGAACCAATCCCCAGGAAGCACCTTTGTTATTGCTTATTGCACGTGAGAGAAGAGTACGTTTCTGTGAGGGTGCGGGCAGCACATGTACAGACGTCCGTGTGAGCTCCGCCTTGTTAGGTGCTGGGAAACTGGTGGTGAGAGAGTTGGGTCAATAGGATTGAAGGTAGGAGTGAGCTTGTCATAGCCTTTGTATATATATTGATAGGCAATAAACCAAAACAATAAAGCCAGTGTTCCTATTTAAAGATACAACAATGACATCAGCATGTGTAACGAGCAATCATGGATGCCGGGCTCTGTTATTAATGTCTATTTAGCATTCTTAACTCACTAGAAATATTTTAGGATCTTGGCTCCTTTGCATTTTCAAATGCCTATAAATTTATATTTTGCTCTGTTGTAAATAATGTGCACACGAAGAGATGCCAGCACAATCCCCCTCACTTAAGAGCTGGCCCTAAATTCACATAGTCAATACCATCAGGATTTGACAACATGGCAGAGCAGGTGTTGACCTTCAGGTTCCATCGCCAAGGTTTCGGCTGACATCTTCTTCCTTCTTGGGTCCTGCCTCTGTGTCTCCTACCTGCTCAGTTGAGCCTTCATATACAAGTCTTAGATTCCTTTGCCTTCACACGAACCAGCACAGTTCCATAAAAGGAATAGGTAGAAATGAATTCCATGGTAATACAACTCACAGTAAGTAAATAATTCCATATCTGCAATAACCATATATTTTTGAAACTATCAATATACACTTGACCCTGAAAATGAATACTGAGCTGGATTCTTTGAACCATCTGATTCCAAAACCCATGTACTTTTTATATGCAGTTCATTGCTATCCCTTTTCCTTTCTGTTTATTTTTATCTTCTATCTTTTCTGTATTTTTATGTTGCCCGCATTTAAAAATTTGTCTTTCTTCTGACTGCTTACATACAGTATTTCATCCCAATCCACTTTTATAATTCTCATTTCCCTGTTCAAAACCAACACATTTTAGAAATACTTACAACATGTAACACACTTCCCGAGTCTTTGTAAAAACTTTTTTCCTCAACTTCTCAATTCTTGGTTTTGAAGTCACTTACTTTTTTGTGATGATCTCCTTCACAAAAACTCAGCATAATTTTGTAAACAATGCACATGGTTTTAGAGCCTCCCATGAACAAACTGAGCAGAATGCCCTCTATGCAGTGTGAGCAAGGTCCAGAATGAAGTCTCTAAGGTACACTTGAGTCTCTTAATATTGTTACCATCCAGATTTGATTTATTAAGACAAAAAACTCATATTTTTGTAAATAATAACCCATCATCACAGTTAAGCCCTGGAATAGTTCCTGCTGAACTTTAATGTGTTATTCTAACTTGCATTTACATCTTACCTCTGTTACCTTCACTATAGTTGAAAGTCATTGACAGCCATTAGGGGTATAATGCCATAACCTCTCAAATTTAAGCAGGATAGGTTTATAAATTACTCATCGAGTAATATCAGAATCTTCCTCTTGGGTAGATACAGTTCAGATCCCCGTGGGTGAGACATTTCAACAGGATGCTCATTCCACAGGCCTCATTTCCTCTCTCTGATAGCTCTACTCACCCAGGGTTTTCTGTCAGTCAGGGTCTGGGTGAATCAGCCTTTCTCTTTCTCTGGGTAGCAAGTCATCATCAAATAAAATTATATGTACCACGTAAATATGTATCAAATGAAGTGTTAATTCACACATTCATATCATATTTATTTTCTTGCTTTGAGGTTGATTCCCACCCCCCATCCCTTTCCAATCCACATATCCCACCTGTACTCGTGAGCAATTATTTTGCCCAAAGTAGGTAAGACCAGCACTTAATATAAGCATGTCATAGCACTCTCTGCTTCTCCGGATGAGGAGCTAGTTCCTTTCACATTCCCGGATAATATTTTGGACATTTCACCCTGTGTACTCTGTAAAGAGCCAACTTTGCAGTCCAGCATAAAAGCAGCCGTAGACCATTTATGAACAAATAAATGTGACTGTGCTCCAATAAAACCGTATTTATAAAGACAGATGGTGGGCAGGGTTTGGCCTGAAGGCTATTATCATCTCAGTATTCTGCCATGTAATGTACATTCTTGCTGTTGGCTCTAGGAGTCCTTATTGTCATTTTCTTTACCTGACTTTGATTATGTTCTCCAGCCAGGTCTGTCTTTTTCCTAGGATTCTGGCTTCTCATAGCATTTTCATTGGGCCTTCAAAAGGCCTTTGATAAATTTACTCAAATATAGTTTGAAGAGATCTCAAATTTAGTAGTTGAGTAGATCACTGAGCATTCTTTATTTTAGGCGGTTTATGCTACATGTCTGCCATCCATCTCTCCCGCATTTGTGCACAGAACTGCTGAACCTTTGATTCTGTTCAGAATGCCAAGTTGTTGTAAGAGAACCAGTTATGCCTCAACCTTAAAGGCATGGAGTTCTATGCAATTAGGAAAAATCAGATAGCTCGGGAACAGAAGTGAGCCTACAAATCCAAAGCCGAATGTAGAATAAAGCTAAATAGCAAATTATAATTCCTTTTCCTTACTCCTCATTTAGGAATACCTCTTATGCCAAGTTCAGCCTTTAATTCTTGTCCAGGTGCCACAGTTGACCTTGGTCTTAGTGTCCGTACTGGTTGGATCTGCCTCTCTGGTGTGGATATCTATGATGGACATTGCCATCCTTCATGGGGACAGGTCTTTTCTGGTTACTTCCCTAGGATACATGCTTTAGTTCAGTTGGTGTTTAATTGCCCTTGTGGTTGGCCCACTTCTCCTTTTCTCATTTCCTACTTTTGCGATTGCTTTAAAGTTGACTAATTTCTAGTTCATTGGCTCTGCTCATTGCTTAATTTGTACTTCAGAATTTCCCTTCCAGGAATGCTGGGGGATGGGGGTGGGGAAGGCTAGTAAAATTTAACTGAATTTTGTAGTAGACTCAATAGAAACTATGAGTAGATGAGAAAATAAAATTGTAAATTTACTCAACTGAGTGGATGCTTGTGTCATTTTTTTGAGACCAAGAACACTAACAAAGATCTAGACCTCAAAGGACAGATCCAGGCTGGAGACACTAATATCCACACAGGCATGAATGCTCATGTTCGCCTGGGTGAGAAGTAGAAAGTGAGAAGGGTTAGTGGTAGTGTTCTGGCAAAGACTGATGGTTATACTAAGGTAGGGCTGGGATGTTCTAGTGAGGGTTAAACTAGGGTCTGAGAATGAGAACTTCTTAGACCATCAGTGTTTATAGTCCTTCACTCCCCTGTCTAGTTGTAGTCATTCAAATCCTAGGACGGGCATGTACTCACCTTAGAGAAAACACAAATTTAAAGTTGTTTGTTTGTTTCTTTTACACAGTTTTAAATATTAGGGAAAAAGTATTTTTAAACAACCTCCATATGAACTGTCCAAAAATGTGTTCCTGCTTAACAAAATATACTTTAAATTTTTTTTTTTTTAATACTATGGAATTACTGTTCCCTTACCTAGAGAATAATCTACCTCCTGTAACGCAGAAAGATTCACTCAGGTGTCTAGTTCAGGAGAAATTTATTTGAATATTTGCTTGTCTTCTCTCATTTCTTTCCTCATTAAAACATTTTTTTTATAAATGCTGCACCAACTCTCAGTCAACCATTATTTTGGATGTGAAGTGTTACGGTTCGAGTCTTGGAAGGAACTAAGCAGATGATATGCATTATAGCACTTCTCATAAGAATGTAAATATTCTCATAAATCACATTTGTCTCTTTCTATTAAGATTCTGATTTTCTCCAGAAGAGAAATTAAGTCTTCTCACTGTTTAATTTCCCTCAGACCATAAACTTGAAACATTCAAAAAATTATCTTTACTGGAAAGACTTAATGGAGTGGCCAGTAACTCTTTTGTAAATGCTGAGCAACTTTCAAAGAGAACTGCCCCTCCACGCCCCTCCAGCATTGAAATATTTCTAAAAATCTTGTGCCTAAGACCATCTGTATAAGAGTCATCTGGGATGCTTTTTGAAAAAGCCCATTATTAGGCTTTTCTACAACTCTAGTGAATCAGAGTCTTTTGATGGTGTCTATGAATATTACATACTCTTTTTAGTAAACATGCCCGGGTGACTTACACGTACACAAGGTTTGATAACCTCTGGCCTAGGGGAGGGGGTTTGCAGGACCACTGGCAGATCCCTGTCCTATTTACAGATATTTCTGGTATACGTTCCTGGAAAAAAAATTTTTTTGCAAAATCACACACTAAAATAATGGGTCTTCTGGGAGAAATAGGGCTAGGTAAAGAGAACTCAAAACTTAGGGAACTGTAACTGTAGCACCAGCAAGAATAATAATGATCTTGATAAGAAACTGTAGCACAGCCCTGTGGTTCACTTGGTTGGGTGTTCTTTCACAAAGTGAAAGGCTGCCAGTTTGAGTCCTGGTCAGGGCACAGGCCTGGGATGCAGGTGTGGTCCCCAGCTGGGGTGTGTACAAGAGGCAACCTATGGATGTATGTCTTCCTCTTTCTCCCTCCCTTACCCTTGCTCTAAAAATAAATAAATGAAATCTTAAAAAAAAAAAGAAAGGAAGAAAAAGAAACCGTAGTGCAGTTACAGCTCCAATAATATTTGTTCTTAACGAGCTGATTCTTTATACCCTTACACCTTGAGACAGGTACCTGTTTTGCAGGCCTGGGTCCCTGAGGGCATTCTCTTCTAGCAGAGATCAGTATTAACTTTGTTATCAGTTTTTTAGAAGACTGATACATGTCTTCATTACAGTACTTCTTCCAAAAATAGGGAAATATCTTTGCAGCTTTTTCGTCTGCACCACAGCTTCTGCAGATAGCTTAACACAGTGAGAAAGGTAAGTGTTCTTGAAGTCACTAACTCAGCCATGACTTGTCATGCACATCTGTAGGGTATCAGCTTGTTTTGTTCCATAAGATCTTCATGTATTATTCATGCTATCTCTTTATCAGAAGGAAGCTTGTTCCTTAGTGATTCCAATCATTAATGGACTGATATCATGCCCATACTTAGGACCCTCTTATTACGTTAACACGTGCTGTGGATGAACCACTGTAGACATTTTGCTTCTTTTTTTTTTTTTTTTTTTTTGTCCCTATCATGGTACACTTCTTAAAGTTTGAGTTCTCACAGGAACTTTCTAATGGTTAAACCAAAGAGGTCCTCTGCATTGCAGATGGATTTTTCTCAGAAGCTGGTGACTCGGCAGTTGTTTAGGGGTGGCCTCATGACCTGTCTGTCTCTAAGCTTGATCTAAGCTTGGTTCTTAAGTGTCGTATTTCTATACCTTTTAACTTATTTCAGATGATTTTTTTCCCCTCTTACAGATAAATCGTTGTTCAACAGATTCACTGCACGCTGTTGGTCCTATTTCACAATGTTCCCTTGTGTTATGTAAGATATTTGAGGTATACCAAAGTTGTGCAAGAAATAGTTTTCTGTTTTTAAAATTAAATTTATTGGGGTAACATTGGTTAACAACAGTATACAAGTTTCAAGTGTGCGGTTCTGTGCTACGTGATGTGTGTCCTGCATTGTGTGTCCCCTACCCTGTGCAGTCTCCCCCCGTCATGTATTTGACTCCTTCCCCCCTCTTCATCCAGCACCCCCTTCCCGTCGGGAAACTACCCTGCTGTGGTCTGTGTGTATGAGTGTTTTGTTTCTTTTGCAACAACATGGATGGATCTTGAGAGAATCATGCTAAGTAAAATAAGACAGACAGAAGAGGACAAGAACTATATGATATTCCACATATGTGGGGTATAAAAAGAAAAGGAAAAGAAAAGAAATAGTTTTCTTTGGGAACAGAAACTAGGTCACAGCTGTAGGATTCCCAGGTGACGTATTTTAACAGACATTAACCCAGAAGTGAATGTAATGTTAGCCTGTAAAGTCTACTTTTGAGGATTTTGTTTACATTTTTATTTATTAAAATTTCTAAGTGATTATATTTTCTAAAAATAAAGAAAAAGTGCTGCTACTTGAATAGTAACGTCACTAGAAAAATAATTCATTTTGTTACCTTAACTGTCAAATTTCAGCTAATTTCTACCAATATTTAGGTTTGGGTTCTGGAAAATTTTGAAAAAGTCCTTTCTCTCTCCCTCTCTCTCTCTCTCTCTCTCTCTCTCTCCCTCTCTCCCTCTTTCCCCCTCCCTCCCTCCCTCTCCCTCTTTTGTATACTATTGCCATTGGGATTCTAGTATTCATAAGTTATGTTTAAATATAGAAATTAGGTCAGTGACTCTCTGCTCATAAATTCCTGAAACACAATGTACAAAAAGGAGAAAAGATCTCTCTGACTCACTTTGGAGCTTACCAGCTCTGGAAGACGACCCCCCGCTCTTCAGTTTATGAACAGGAAATTGAGGTGAGAGAGACAGAATCGTTGTCTGGGTCAGATGGTTGGGGTCAGTCCTTGGGGTTAAACTTCAGTTCCTAAACTCCTGATGGTTTCCAACCTCTGTTCCTTGGTGGGGGGAGGGGGGCATCTATAATTCCTTTGGTTAGAGGGGGTCGTTCTTGGACCCTGAATAGGAGGATATGAAGGGTGAAGTGATATATAGCTTATGGTTCTCCTCCTCTAGTTTATCTATTTTTATACACTAAGGTGCTATAAACCATTTCATGAGATAGAGTTCCACGGTTCTTAATATCAGAAAATCAACACAACCAATCTCTCTTTGGGAATTTATTGGTTTTCTGTTTCTGCTGTAACTAATTACCATGGACTTAGAGGCTTAAAGCAACACACATTTATCATCTTAGATTTCTGTAGGTTAGAATTCTAGATGGGCCTCCCCGGGCTAAAATCACAGTTTGGCAGGGCTGGGTTTCCTTCTGGAGGCTCTAGGAGGGAATCCATTTTCTAGGCCTTTCTAGCTTCTGGAGGCTGCCCACATCCCTTGGCTCTGGGCCCTCTTCCCCTGACTTCAAAGACAGCAACACGATATTGCTGACCATTCTTTGACTGACTATACCAAAAAGAGCTTGTCTACCTTCAGGGATTCACAGGATTAGATTGGTACACTGGATAATATAGCATAATCCCTACTTGAAGGTCCTTACCTTAATCCCATTTGCAAAGTTTCTTTTGTCACCTTGAGCCAGCATCTTTACAGATTCTAGAGATGAGGATTTAGACTCTTTTGGGAGTCAGTCATCCTTCTTCTCCCCACAGGAATGAATGCGCTCTCACTGGCCAATGAATGGTCTCAGCTCTAAGTGGGCGGTCACTTTTGAAACTTTATAGTAATTTAGAAAGAAAGCTTTGTAAACTGCTCAAGTTTACCAAGCACTTAAATAATGAAATAATAAGTATAGCCACCAACATTTATTGCTTGCTGGCAATGTGACACACACTGACTGCTAAGTGCTCTAAATGCATAATCTTGTTCATTCCCTGTGCATTCCTGTTCTAATCTAGGCAGGTTCGAGTATAATCTCACTGTACTTCCCAGCAAATTGAGGCCTCGAGAATTTTAATAACTGGCCCAAGGTTGCAACACTAGTTAGTATATGGCAGAGTACAACTTGAATTTTAATCTGTCCGACTCAAGCTTTTAACCAATCCACTTCCCTACTTATATTTAGTCCCAAAGTGGTAAAAGTGGATAATGTAGTATAATGAAGTATTGAGGATATCATTTGTGAAGAGAAACCTAACTAATGGACTGTTGCTTTTAATAAGAAAAATAATATGTTACCATGAGTAAAAGCTTTTAAAATGCTTCTTCAGTTGAGCAATGTTTAGCTGATTAGTATTAGTTGGCTATGTAAGGTTTTGTGATCAATTCTTAGCATCTCAATTTAAATAGGAAAGAAGGCCTCATTGCATGACTAACTAGAAAGAATATAGCTACCTCAACAATTTTAATGCTCTTAGATTGTAAAAATAAAGAATTTATTTCATAAATCATATTATAGTTTAATCAGTCAATAGATGATTCCTCTACTCTCTGCTTCACCTCAGGACGTAAGCTCTGGGAGAGTAGGGGATCACGTTTTTCATATTCATGTCTGTATCCTGAGTACTTAAAACAGACGTATTTATTTAAGACACAATAATAATGGTAGGAAGAATGGAAATCCAGAAAGAGCTAAGAAAATAAAACTGGTTGTCTATATGAATGAGAAAGGATATGGAAGCTCATTGGATCTCAGATGTTTTTATCAATATAGAATATTTTAGTGTGTTTGACAAAGAAAAGAGCATATAATAAGTTAATTTTATATGAGTCAGAAAGGCAGTGATAACCCTGATAAAGCCAGTGTGTGTGTGTGTGTGTGTGTGTGTGTGTGTGTGTGTGTTTATTCATTCAGCAAATACGATTGAGCTCTATGCTAGTTACTAGGATAAAAGATGAATTAAAAGAAGAAAGCCCCTGACTTAAAGGAGCCATCTGTCTCCTTGGTGAAACAAACACCTTTAAAGATAAAATGCATTGTAAGAAATGGAATATTAATGGCATTATGGGAAAACAGAAGAGGGATGCTTAACTTATCATTCAACAAAGGTATAAATTGGGCTGTTCATCTTGAATATTTTTGGGGTGGAGGGGGCAGTAAGTTAGTTTTACGGAGGAGTTGCAGAGAAGGACTGAGTTCCCATATGCCCTGCACCTGGCTCCCCATTTTCTTGGTATAATGATCAAAACTAGAAATTGTCATTGGTACAGTACCATCACCTAAACTATGGACCTTAGTCAGATCTCACTATCTTGACTGCACCTTTTAGTGATGAGATGGCGTCAAGTACGAAAGTGCTTTGTGAACAGTAGTCCCAGTCCTAGTCGTCCCAGAGATGCCATTGGAGTTGGCCAAGTGCAGGTCATGGAAGGTGAAGGTTGCATTCTCGACGGCGGCTTTAGGAATCTGTGAGCTCTCTAGAGTTCAGCTCCCTTGAGTAACGTGCAGTTCCGTCCATGAATGCAGTTAATTCCTTATGAATCTCCATTGTTTTAAGCTCTTGTTGATGATGTGTCCATTGTGTGCTCTGACAGTGTCCTGTTCAGAGAACGTGATAGAGTACCTTGACGCTCTCCCTGTGTCCTGTGTAATAAGGTAAACCCACCTTGCTGACGGCAGGCTGAGGCTCACCTAAGACAAAAGATTGAGTTCAACTGGAGTTGGAAGCTGGGTCTGCCTGACTCCAAAGCCATCTCTTCCTCCAGTATGCTGCTTGCTGAGGCATTTTCCTATATGGCCTCCCAGAATAAGCATTTTCCAAATTATGCTTCTTACTGTGCAAAACTTCATTTCCTTTTGATTCTAAAATGACTTGCTTCATGCTTTGAGGGTTTTCCACACATTCTATTTAGTATTTTATGAATCTAAAATTTTTATGACTTTAAAGACACATCATATTACTTTCTTGGCCTTCCTAGTATCAGTCTTTATGATTCTATAATGTTTAGTCTATTCCTTTGCACTGGCAGCCCTTCCCTTTGAACATTGTAGGGACCCTTCTTGATAGCTTCCAGCTGCTTTTGTGTGCGTGTGTGTCTTGAGGAATGACCAAAGCGATACGCAAGCGTTAATTACGTGATTTTGTGCTAGATTTATACGATCCAATATTGTCTGACTTTTCAGTTGATTTATAGATAGTGGCAGTCAAATCAGCACTAAATAATAATAATAACTAACTTTTTAAAGATGTAAAATGTTTTCACTTTCATTTTTAAATTATATTTTCACAACTGTGTGAAATAGGTAAGGCAGAGGCTCGCCCCCGCCCTTTCTTTTACTTACCCGCAAGATTAGGGAGGTTCTGAGTAATTATGGGACTCCCTAGCCCCACTTAGAAATCAGGTTTGCTGACTTCTCATTCTCATTGTTACCAGAAACCGTGAAGAGCTGGAGGCAGAAATGTAGGATGTTATGTGTGGAGTTTAGTCATTTAAATTGCTGGACTAGAAACTATTAACAAAGAATCTAATTAAATTTCTTTGTACATAAGAACAAACAAAACAAAGATATTGCTAGGAGCATGCCAGTGTCTCTGTGGAGGAAACGAAAGCTACATGTTGACATGCTACATAAACTTCATTTAACTTTCCTTTGTGTGATGTTTGTTAATTTTTGTGCCGAGAAAATTTTATTGCAATTTAGGAGCCGATGGGTTATCTCAGAATGTGTGAGAAGCAGGCCCACTTTTACTTTTGAAAGATGCTTTCATGAATTTATTTTGATCTAAAATAAGGGAAACAATGAATTCTAAGTCTTACTGTGATTTCTTTTTGTGTGTTATCTGAACCAGACTGCCTTGGCTCTAATCTTACAATCTGACTTCTGAGGACTGTACAGAAAAGCACCATAGCCTTGTACCTATGGCAGCTCTCCAAACTAGATTGCTTTATTTATTTATTTATTTTTTTGTAGTTTTTAAAATTGAATGTATTGGGGCTACATTGGTTAATAGAATTATATAGGTTTTAGGTGTGCAATTCTATAACCCATCATCTGTATATTGTATTGTGTGTTCACCACCCCAGGGTGAGTCTCCTTCTATCACCATTTATTCAAACCAGACTCGCTAGATGAGCAAGGATGGAGCATGGTTTGTCTCTCTATGAACCATCTGTTTAGTTTGACTCTGGTCATTTTCTGCCTCTTCCACAAATTCATGACACTGGGAACCTTAACAAGAAACTTGTTTTCATTGTGGGGTAGTAGTAGAATAAGGATTCCTTTTTAGGTTGTCTGTGGGCCTGCTTAAAAATGCAAAGAACTACAAAGCTTTAAAGAACCTCAGAGAGTCAAACGTGGGCCCTACTTACTAAGAAGGGGTGCAAGGTTGGTTATTTACAACTGCAGTAGACGGAGCAGAGGGCAATAGAACTGATCGGGTGGGCCTCAGTGAGTTGATCAGTCCTATCATGTGCCTTTCAGTGTCCTTCTGTTTAATAAGTTATCTGTGAATAAAAAAGACTTCTCAGAAAACTATGGTGTGGGAAAGTTGACCTGTCTAAATAACAAAGACACTGATTTTAGAAGGCTGGGCAGGACACGTTTCTTTTATGATTAGCTCTGCTAACACTTTTTGTTCTTCACCGAAGGAATAAGTTGTAAATGGCTCTGTGAAGAATAGATTATGGAGAACCAAGCTTGGTAGGTTGTTCAGAGGTTTTGTTCCTTTATATGCAATGGTTAAAAGTTTTTACCTAGCTGCTGTTGTCTAAAACTAATTATAGCCAAGTGCTAACTCATCTTACCTGGGTATTTTATCCAGTTCAGAACATCTAAATAAAGTCCTTCTTTCAAATGAAAAAAGAGAATTTTAGTGGCTGTCAGTTCATTAAATAATTGTAGTTCAACTTGAACAAAGAAATAATGGGTGTGAAGACAAATATGAACCCATCAAGGCCATGCTAATTTCTTATCTTCCCTTAAGCAATAATGCATTGCAAGAGAAAAACCCCATTGCAGTAAGAAAATAAATAAACATAATATCAAGTTTTTAGTAACTAGATAACTCCATTTCTCTGTTTAAGTGAGATGGTGGAGGTGAATATAGCAGGTGTATATAATAATATTTTTAAAAACCTGATTTTTTTACAAAAGAAAAGACCAAGTGTATATACTTCTATGTCAAATGAAATTGGTTGTATTATCCATAAGGTCAAACTGTAACGGATCCATTTTAATCCTGGGTATGGATGACCTCAAATAAGGAAGCTTGCAGGGAGTCCATGAACAAGACGCTCTTCTGCTTGGGGCCAGCTATGGGGCCAGCGTTAATCAGGCAGGCCTGTTGAACACCTACCTGAAAGCTTGGACAACCGCTCTGGGACCCCTCCAGCATCTGTTGTCGTGGACTGTTGCCTTTACACCTTGAAAGAACCCTCTCATTGCCGTGCACCCGCCTCGTGGAGGCTGTGGTGTTTCAGTGAGCCCAGGGGTGAGTTCAAGTAAGGGTGTGGTTCACCCTTGTGCCATGTTGTAGGTGACACCCCACCCACTGCACAGTTCCAAATATATATATTTTTGTCTAACACTAATTTCAGGTATTCTGTCTTGTTTTATTTCCCCGTAAATCATCAAAGTAGCTCAGGAAATGCAGCAATTTTTATGTTTGCTTTCTCTTCCAGACTGTCTTTTTGCACTTGGAATATGTGTAGAAATGATCTGTTATTGGGTATAGCCCATGTTTTATCAGGAAAATACATTCACTATTGATATATCAGTGTATTAAATCTTATACTTGAACTATAAACATATCCAGCATAGCAGAGAATTGAGCTTACTGACTCAGTCAAGACTTCCTGGGTCCAGATCCTGGTGCCCCAGTAATGCCAGCCGTGTGGCTGCAGGAGGTTGCCTTACCTCTCTGTTTCTGTCTCGTCATTTGTAAATTGGGAACGATGATAGTAATCTCTATCTCCTGGAATTGTCATAAAACTTAAAATAGTTAATGAACATGAAGTTCTTAGAACAACCCCTGACACAAAACAAGTACTCACCAAGGGTCCGCTATTATTATTCTGAAGGAGTTTTTTGTTGAAAGTGCTAAGAAAGAGAACCTCCTTTTAACTTGACCTCCTAGGCCTTGGAAACACTGTTATGGTAGTTATATCATTTTATCTTTAGCCCCCAGTTTATGAAATACTGGGCAAAGAACTACAGAACTATGCAGAAGGGAAGGATTGCTAATTTCAACAAACATAATATCAATTTTCAGGCTGGAAAATTCTTGTACCTCATAAATCCGCACTTATTTTCCCTTGTAGAATTTCACAGCATTGTAACTTTCTCACAGACATATGTGGAGAGGTGATCTGGCATATACAGCTTATTATAAGAAATGAAAAATGACCGCAGTGGCTAAGAAATGGAATAACCTTTTCTAGATTTTTTTAGTCTCCTCTTCTACCCCCTTTCATCTGCCTCCACCTCACGTTGCCTGCCCGCATCCTCCTGGAGAGACAGGTCCCGGGGTGAATCCTAGTGTGCAGCTCATTAGCCTTGTGACGTTCGGCGAGTTCTGGTATCACCTGTAAAAGGGAAATAATAATTATCCTCCTTATGTGGAGTACATATAAGAACTGTCCCAGAGAAAGTGGAATTTGACACAAATGGTCCATTTGTAGATGTATGTTGACCATAAATGACAGTGTGCACTTAAGGGAACAAACTTAGACCTCGCAGCCTGGGGTCAGTCAGTGAAGACAATCGACTTTGTTTGAAGGCAGAAGAGGTACTATTATGTGTGTGAGCCTCTCGCTGAAATGGCAGAACAGCCTGGCCTCTGTGGGGAAACGGAGGTAAGGTGCGCTAAGTCAGGAGGGAACATGATCGCAAGGCCTGGGCCTGTGGCTCAGGTGGGGTCCCCGTAGGCAACACTCTGGCAGCTATGACTAGATCAGAGAAATATCGATGAACATGAAGATTTCAAAGTACAGACAGAACTACTTATTTGACAGTCTTCCAGCTAGGGGTACATTTCATTAGCATCCTATGACAGAGTGGATAAGAATTCTAATCCAGTGAAATGTATAAAAACAAAAAATAGTGTCACAGGCCTTCCCATCTCAAATAGAGAAGTCTTTCGAGAAGGTAGGAGTGGCCTCTGCAATAATTTTTGGCCCTGGGCCTCCTCTTGTCTTGGTCATTATACTCTCTTTCGGTAAACACTTGAGGTCCCACTTTGTGCTAGATTCCTGGGATCCTGTGTGTCTTCCATCTAATGCATTTGGCATTGGATGTTTGAACGTAGTGCAATGAAAATGGACACCCACCACCACCACCACCAGCAGCCTCAGCTTCCAAATAGGGACCCTGACTCACAGCTGCTCCCATCCCTCCTTTTGTTTGTCAGGAATAAATTCCTTAAATGGCCCTTTTTTTGCATGTTGCTTTCTTACTGCAGCGTGTTGGGTATGGTATTCAGATGAAGAATGTGATTGGTCATTTTCCATGGCCTCAGAATTAGCATAGTTTTAAGCATCATTGTCGTCAGGGCTGATTGTACCTCCTACCCCAAAACGGAGCAGTTAAGAGAATCACGCTGTTTCAGTCAACTTGCAGCAGTTAACTGTGAGAAGCGAAACTTTGAGCATGTCCAAGTGTAAAATTCCCCACCAATGGAAACCAACATGCGTGGGGACTCCAAGTTAACACTAGTGAGAAGCCAGTTTTGGCTGCGGAGGCACACACACTGTGAATATTAGAAGTCAAATGCTGGAAATCCTGCTCCCCATTTTATTGTTTTGTGTTTTGTAATGCCATGTTCTCTGCATGCACTGTGAGGACCTTCTCATTTGCTCATAAAGGGACTGTTCAGTAGTGCGCCTCCACATCCTTGCACTGGATAGGGAGTTGGACGTGGGACCACTGAAATGGTTTGCTGGAGCCCAGCTGTCTCAGCCACACTTTGAAGCACATTCTCAGTGTTTTTACTGCTTGGGTCTAGTTTTCTGCCAATGACATGGAATCAGCTTGCGAGTATTTTATAATACCTTAAATTTTATAGTGACTTTCAAATGAAGGCACCCACGTGTTTCCTCTCATTCTCCAGATGTCCTTGCTGAATACACAGGGACAGAGAGCAGTCCTGTTTTTGCTCATGGGGACCAGTCTGAGGATTCAGCCAGGGTGTAGGGCACTTTGAGCACTACATTGCCACATGTGGCAACAAACGGTGACCTTGTTGGATGGTATTTAATGTAACTCAAGATCGCACAGTGCAGCAGGGGTCTTAAAACGAGGTGCCACTGGAATCTCTGCCTTTTACACAGCTATCTTTACCAATTTCAATCTGATAAGACCAATTTCCCCTTTTCTAGTCGAATTTGTGAGTGCAGCTCAGAAGAGAAGACCAGATGGCAAAGCATAAACTTGATCCACACTGGGTGTGACCGTAATCTTCTCCATAAAGTAGAGCAGCAGTGGAGAAATGGGATCAGGCAGGGAGTTTTACAGACTTCCCTCAGTAATTTATTTACCTCTAACATGACTATAAAAAAGGACATCCTGCTGCCTAGAGGACTGATTAACGATATCTGGGTGGCTTTCATTCACTCACGTAATTGTCTATCACCAATTTTCACCAGGAGAGCTGCACGTGTGTGATGTCAGGCGTTTGAAAGGCTTTATGCCGGGGAGACTTCACTGGGAGCCCAGCTGAACGCTCGCTGTTATGTGATAATATTTCACGGATTTCCTGTTTAATTTGTTCAAAGTGTGGAGGCTCTGCCGATTAGCGGCACAAACATGAAGAGTAATGATAGGAGCTAACTTGGCCCTGTCAGGGCCCTTAAAGGACAGGAGCCGTGGCTTATCTAGTGTCGCATGCTCTCAGTCTGTCTTGGCAGCACACACATGCAAAAATTTGTTTCCTGTGCTTAACAGTACAGCACAATATTTGATACAGCCGCACTGCGTATATTTAAAAATAAGTGCACAGAGGATGATTAAATCAGGGGGATGGCTTAGGTGGATGATTCTTTTTACAAAAGTATTTCACTTTTGTGACCAGTATTTATTTGCCCATTAAAATATTGGAATAAATGAACATATTGCCTTAAATTTTTATGTGATTGGAGTGTGAAATAAACACTTTTGTGTTACAGCCAATGATTTTTTTTCTACATTATGTGACATATCAAATAAGAAAGATAGAAGTGGAAAAAAAACCCTAGACTTTTAAAGAATATCTACTCTACCTCCTTGCACTGAGTTAGAGTCAGAAGAGTATGTTTGTGATCTTTGAAAAGCCTTTAAGACACTTACAGCCTGCAAAGCATGTGGCGTTCCTCCTGGGCTTTTGAGTTTCTATTTTAAAAGGCTGCTTTTCTTTGCACTTTACTGTCTGTCTGTTGATGTATTTCTGAGGGTGTGAACACGTTCATATTAATGTCAAGCAAGTTTGAAATAGATTTAGGCAAAGACTGCTTAGAACTTGCTCCAGCATTACATTTTTTCAGGGTGTGGATGGAGCTCCTGCCTCTCCAGAAACGCACTGAAAGCAAAATTGTGAGCCGTGGTAGACCAAATGCAATGGAATCGCGCCGGAGATTCTTAGAACACTTGCAGCACTTGAGCATTGACTTTGCGTTGTGTTTGCCTTCAACTGATTTTTAATTAACAAACCGCTTATTCTTAGACAAGAATTGCAAGGCAAGTGGAAAGTTTTTACAGTTTTAAAATCCAAGTACTCAGTTAAACCAAGATGACCCCAAGTGTAGGAACTACACTGCCTTCTAAAGTTACACCTGGATATTAGAGAGTACTTGGTAGAGTAGTTAGATGTTTTTTCATGAAAGAAATGAGATTATTTCATGTGAGAAAACCATGTAACTGAGAAACATGTATACTCTTAAAATATATTAATGTGTAGTTACCATTTCATGATCTAATGAAAGAAAATGTGCTCTTGAAAACTGTCTCAGGGATAGATGAGAAAAACACTGTATAAACCATGTATGCTCAATATTGGCTTGCATTTTTGTGAAGAATCTGAGAAAGAATTAGGGGTATACTCTCAGTGTGGTTATGCGAGAAGACAGAGAAAAGTTCATGTTATTGCCAAGCCTCCAGCGTCCTTGAATTTGGGCCCCACCAGGACTGTGTGAGGACCTGTGTATGGTACCTCCCTAGAAGGCAGCCCTGACAGCAGAGCACCCATGGACTAAGGATACAGGGGTGTGGCACTGTTGGTGGTACACAGGTTTGTTTCTGCATGTATGCCATGGGAGATCTTGAGTTAGCTCCTTCACAGAGCGGTTCTCTGAAAAGCTGGAGGTCCTCATGTGGTAGGTGACTTCCCCTGAAGGACATGGCAGGGACATTATTACCAGTGAACTTCTAGGGATGCAAAGTCAGAGTAGCTGGGAGCTTCTGCATTTTGACAGATTTGAAACTGTGTGCAAGAGAGAGAAACTCAGGCTTGTCAGTAGAGGTACACCTGAACCCCAAACGTTAAGAAATGTGTATATGTTAGGGTCAGCTTAAAGAGTGGATATTTTAGTTAAAAAGGACCTTGTATGTAAAGGTATCTGCCTCTTTACATCACAGACCCTGTCTAAGGACAAAGGGTGTACCAGTCTTTGCACACGAACCTGAGAGGAAAGGGTAGACGCTGACCTGCCAGATTAGTGATTGTTACCCTTCCACCTGTTAGGACTGGAGCACCAAAGTTATGGTTATGAGGTTGAACCAGATGAGGATTTCTGCCATGCCACTCACAGATTTTACTGAAGATATATTCTTAAGAGCTACATTTGTAAATCACAACACATGTATTTCCAAGAACCTTCTTCATGACTGAAAACTTAAGCAAGACTTTAAAAGTACTTAATGTAAGACTGAGCCTTGTATTCAAAGGCAGAAAGACCAGGTGTACAAGGCAGGGAAAAAAAGAGAAACCAAGACTCCATTTTTTTTCTTCCTCTGTATAGTTTCTTGTTTGCTGAATCATTTGGTATTTAGATGTAGACGTTATGACATCGAAATAGTTCAGCAGATACTGTAGTCGAAGAACAGGACATTCTTCTGCATAACCACAGTGCAGTGACCACACTGGAGAACTTTAATTTCGATACAATCGCTTTGTTCACATTTTCCCAATGGTCCCAGTGCTGCTGTCCATAACTACTTTTGTTTCCCCGTAAAGCAAGATCCATTCATTGGTCATGTCTCTTTAATCTCCTCGACTCTAGATGAGTTTCCCAGTTTCCTTCTGTCATTTAGGACACTGACATTTTGGAAGTCCAGACCAGTTGTTTTGTAGAATATGCTTCCATTTGAATTTGTCCAATTGTTTCCTCACGGCTGAAATCAAGGTCCTTAATAAGAAAATAAGAAATAAGTGAAGACAGGAGGGTGGGGGTGGGGGATGAGCAAAAGAGAGGAAAAAGAGATGCCAATGGCATAAAAATTATTTATTCAAACACCCGCCTAGCCAATTTTTGTTTAGTCTGTATTGATAAGCACATGTATGTATGGCATAGGCAAAGGAATAAACCGTGAGAGTTCTGCTCGAGTGTCAGTTAAAAATCAACAACCAAAACAGCCTTCCCCCCCGAAATCAAGCTAGTTCTTTTACTCTGTGCGTAAATGATGAGGACATTTGTTTTTCTTAATATATGTAAGCCGGTTGGTTTATTTGGTGCCATTTAGTTCCCCCAAATTTATTTCTTTGAAACCCTTCACCAGGCTTAAAAAATTGTAAATGATCTTAAAGAGTTTATAGGAATGGACAGACACTGTTCCAGATTGATGAGGATTTAGTTTGTTTTTAAAAAGCTCCACAACAGAGATTCATGAACCACGTCTTGAAATGAAGACTCCTATGAAATCTGTTCAGGAAGTAAATCTTATTTTCAAGCTGTCAGACAAAACTGTCAGGTATCAAAGGCTGAGAACAGCTGAAACAAGTTTTCCAACCTGCCACTGTGTCTCCACACACGCAGTGCCTGCTTCTCCACCTCCTCTCCCAGCCTCCAAATAAATAAAAGGAGAACATGTCATTGTGGAGCACTGATGAGAAATCACAATGTTTGGATGGTTTTCGCACTAATTTATTGGAACCTCTATCGGCTCATTCCTGACATTTTTTTTTTTTTATTTGCTTGGTGAGCGCAGAGTTGTAGAAAAACAAGCCTATCCTGAGTAGGAGCAATCCCCCATTTCCTGTTCGTGTCTAGTGTGGCCCTGATTGCTGTCCTTGGAGTCTTGGTCGCCATACCCAGTGAGTGATTGTGCACGGCATCAGGGAGCTGCATTCTCAGTGATTGTGTCTGCGTTTTGTTTTTCTGGGACTTGCTGTTAATTCCTAGGCTTGAGCCGAAGTGGACTTGTAGTTGGCTTTTCTAAGACTCGGTGGACACAGAGTTGCTGAGATCTCAATTTCTGTGATGGTGATTATTAAATGAAATGTGGTGTGCAGGGGAAAATCCATTCATTATTCTTTGATTTTTAAACTGTTTTATTATGAACAAGTTGGAATGCTGTATAGAATCGTATAAACAAACCAGCATGTGTACCTGTTGCTTCGCTTCCACAATGGTCAACTTCTTGGGGAATTTGGTTCATTTTTAGGCCTATTCATTCCTTACCACCAGTATGAAGCAAATCTCAGATATTATGACAGTTTTCCTGGTACCATTTCAGTAGAGAATAGAGACTTTTTCAAGCAGTCTTGCTTAGAATAAGAATGGTATATAGGTGTTGAGTGTAAAGTATTCTACAAGTTAATGCACAATTTGAGCCTTCCCAGTCTCTGCGGGGAAGATTTAGAAGAGTTAAACCTAGCCAAAATGATCATTTGACGTGAGTGTGGTGGTCATCTGGAATAGTCATACATTGTCTCATGGGACAGCAACTGTAGGTCCAATTAAAGAGTGATGTCACTGAAGAATTACTGTCTTGGGGAAAGGAGCGTTGTTGGGATTTATGAGTTCTGTTTGTTCTTCTCCTTGATGATAGGATCATCTAACCCTGACTCTCCAGAAAATTGTAACTGTAGAGAAATCAGTTACTTACCTGTCTCTGAAATTACACTTCTCCACATGATGCCTATTGAACCTGTTCGCAGAGCTGCGATGCAGATCAGTTGTGGTCTGGGATGCTAACGTACCAGTTACCTCTTCTCCTTCAGCTCATGTTTTGGTCCTTTGAAATGACCACTGTTCAGGATTTTTAATGGAGCCAGAGGATGTAAAGACTGAAGAAATAAGTCTCTAGAATATTAGTAAAGAATTTTACAATCTAGGCTCTCTTTGACCCACCCCGCCAAGTGTATTTTGTCTCGGCATTTTAATCTTCAAGTTGAGATCCATTTGGGCTGGCTACCCTCCCCCAACCATTTCTATCTCTTTCTGAGGTAGTAAAATCTCTGGGAATGGTGTCTTGATCAGACTCACCCAAAATTAACATTTCTCTCCAAAAGATGACTGGGTTATCAGAACTTTCTTCCTTTCTCTTTTCAGCTTTGCCTCTCCGATTGAAAGAGATGAAAAGCCAGGAGTCCGCGGCAGGCTCTAAACTAGTGCTTCGGTGTGAGACCATTTCTGAATATTCCTCTCTCAGATTCAAATGGTTCAAGAACGGGAACGAATTAAACCGAAAGAACAAACCACAGAACATCAAGATACAAAAACGGCCAGGGTAAGTTACTGCATGTAGCAGCAGAGGCACTACTTAGAGCTTAATAAATAAACACAAATTTGTCAAAAAACAGGCTATACAATAAATGAAAAGATTTTCATTGTATAATCACCAGACATTGTGTCATGTAGGAAGGATTTTGAAGTTTCTGATTCTTAGAACTTCTGGACAAGGATAGGAAAGGATGGATGTGGAAAAAACCGTAGGGTGGGAGTAGATAGAAAGAACAGCAGAAGGGGAGATTAATGGTAACTGTTGTAATAAGTAATCAGTTAGAGCCCAAAATTCAATTTCAAAATAAGACAGATGCTGTTCAGAGTTCCAAGGCCTTATGCAATCAAAATCCCAATTTTATCATATATCAATAGCTCAATAAATTACTTAGATTTACAGAAACAGTTAGAATGTAATTGGTTGAATTTGAACTATTTTCAGGTAAGAAGCTGATGCATAAAATTATACCTAATAAGAAATTTTAACTGACAAGTGTATTGTACTACATCACTGCTACAGCATTTACAAAGCAGGGGATCCTGAGTGGCAAGAATATTAAGTTTTCGTGTCCTCCCTGAGGGGTCCATATTTGGAAGGGCTTCATGTGATTCCCACAGCATCTTGGTAGGTGTGATTTGTACCTACCCTAAAATGATGCTCCTTTTTTTTATCCCTACACTCTTCATAAATATTTCATTATTTAAGAAATTTCCCTTCCGATAGATATCAAGCTACATTTTGAAATTAGTGAAGAGTATTTTGGGTTTTTGCTTAGAAACATCCTGTAGTCAATGGGACATGTGTAATGGTGGTTCCAAGCTCAAAGATTACTCACACTTTGGGGGATTCCAGGAATTCCCAGGGATGGTAACAGAAGCAACAACAAAAGAATCTCCCCCCCATACTTTGGATTTCATAGGACAGCAACCAAAAGGTTGTCCCACACTCACGAGCAAGAGAAAGATTATAATGGAAATTTCATTTCATTTTGCCAAAACGTTTAATTGCTACAATAACCATAATTAGGGATTTCCCCACTCTGGTTTCCATGGTTTTATTAACTCTTCTGTTCATTCTTATTACTGATTGTGTAAGTAACAAGACACAATCAGTAACAAGAATGATGTGGAAGTATAATAGAGTGTGGGGGAAAGAATGAGTATCACTTTCTGCAGTGGGTGGTACTTCAGAAGTTACAAAAAATAATACTGTAAAGTGTCATGGTGTTATTATGCATAATATTTGTTATTATGACATTTCCATAGGTAGGAAGGGTAGTTGAACTAGGGCATGGTATCTAATCTTGCAGATTAGGAAATCAAGGGTTAAAAAGCATGAGGCCTTGCCTTGAATCACACAACTGGTAAGACTAAGCTGAAATAAAAATATGTTTCTTGGATTTCTTAATGCTTCCTTCCCTCTTTGGAAGAGCATGCATGGTGTGTAATAGCATGTCTGTGTGGGGAGGGGAAGAGAGACTAAATGGAAAAAATAAGTATGACATTTATGGAGAAGTTAAAAAATACTTTTAGATAGATTTTGGTATCTGGTTTGTTTTTCATCAAATAGAGAAGTTAGTAGAAATTAAATTATCTTCACAGGCAGCGCAATGTCCCCTTCATTTCTATGTGGCTGTCAGATGATACTGATGATATTTAAGTGCCCGTGAAAGGGTTTATGCTGGAGCCGTGGAGACATGGAGGCATCATAGGCTGATATATTTACACCTGGGGGTCATCAGATTGTATAGACATTATCTGGTTCAGACTTCTATAAAACAAGGAGTCCCACTGATTATGTGCCGGAACACTGTTGGACTAGGGGCTTCAGGACTGTGAAGCAGCCCATCAGTTTAACAAATAGTGATCTTTTAGAAAATGATTAGTTATACTGAGGTAAATTCTACTCTATCATAAGTCAAGATTGAATTAGGGAGATAAAATGTCTAGCACATGCATCAGACAATAAAGCTAAGTGCTACATTAGTTGTAGGTCACTCACACGAAGTGCCCTAGGCGTTGAGAAGCAGGGGAGACCCTGAGAGCTCCAGCAGCAGCTGTGAGAGGGCCAATGTGACTCTGCTGCAGGAAGAGGGTCCCCCTGGTGGGGTGGGTGAGGGGGGTGGGCAGTTCCAGAGAAGAGTAGGAATCACAGTCAGAAGCAGGCGCTGTCCAGGGGCCAGGCCAGTTGGAACAGTGAGTAGATGGGAATTTTATCCTTTATCGGACATGTTGCTGTGTGTCAGACCCTGGGCTAGATGCTGGGTACGCAGAGGTGAACAAGACCTGCTTGTCATTAAGAGGCTTGGTCTAGAGGGGAGAGAAACGTAAACAGTTGCCGCAGTCAGTTTAAGTTGCACAACAGTAATAATAATGGTGAGATGCTG
This sequence comes from Macrotus californicus, assembly GCA_007922815.1. Taxonomy (NCBI): domain Eukaryota; kingdom Metazoa; phylum Chordata; class Mammalia; order Chiroptera; family Phyllostomidae; genus Macrotus; species Macrotus californicus. The sequence continues at coordinate 32,630 of VMDR010006799.1, forward strand.
TAGAAAGAGGCTAATGCAGATGGGGGCGGGGCCCCAGTCAGGGACAGTGGTGGCTTCCTAGAAATTCTAGGAGGAGTGGGGGAAGGGAGGGAGGAGCGGTTTATCCAGGCTGTTGGAACAGAACAAAGTGTCTGCAGACGGCAAGCCTCAGTGTGGGGAGGCCCAGAGAGAGGTAAATGAAGTTGGGTAGATAATGTGAAAATAAGGAACAAAAAGAAAAAAGAAGTGAGCTGCTTAGAATAAAGACAATTTTGAAAGAGTACTTTTTTTTTTTTTTTGCCTTAAAGAGGCAATTTGCTACACGACTTGGATGACAGGTAAAAGTGTCATTAGTATTCAGAAAAGCATGTTCACATTGGCTCCATAGGTCCAGACAGCTAAGAGCCCTGGCTACATATTAATAAATTCCCATTACACCAGATAGGCCAATGTTCAGGAGTGGCTTCTTTTGAACAATAGCATTGCTGGAAAGATTTAAATGGAAAAAAATTTATTCAAGATATGTAACTATATATATTACTCGTGGAAAACATTTGACATGTTTGATCTAAAAATAAGACATTTTTGTGTAAAGTGGGCAGCTATTTGATAAGTGATCAGCTTATCAGATTTCAGAACTGGGCAATCAGTCATTTCTGAAGTTTTATCTTTTTTAAAAAAATTAGACTTGTCACTTTTTCTTAAGTTTAAAGGAACAAACTGAATCTAAATTTATTTAACACTTACAAGGTGCTCTATTATTTCAAGTTGTCTTTATATAAGAGGATGCATACTGTTATTATTATACCCCCTTAAAATTAAGATCCTGAGAATGAAGGCTGTTTTTTCCTGGACATCTCATGTTAGTGAATGGTGAAATTTAGGTGTGAAATTGGACTGACTCCCTGACACATGCCCTTTCACAAATACTTACGATTTTGCTATCTACAATAGAGTCACAACACAGAGCTAGGAACGTGTCTAGAGTGGAGCCTTTAATAAAAACATTTTTATTTTTTGGTTTTATCTGCATATGTATAATTTTTCATTACCAAGATGTTCAAAATGTTAATGGTCTGCAGTGGTTACTTGGTTACTTGACTTAAGCTTTGTCTTCCTACACTTGACCTTAGCAAAGAGGCCAAGAAGCAATAAACTTTACCTTTAGATGGTGATCACCCAGCAGAGGTGAATTTTAGTGTGAGGTTTAGGGTTTCTTTGGCATTGTCTTTATTTAAGTAAAACATTGGCTCTTTTCTGGTCCTTAGTCTAAGGTTTCTTTTTCACATTTTATAATCTAGATTGTTCATAGCAGTCAGAATTTCCTTTTAATCCCTTAGTGTTATGAAAAGCTTTCAAACCAATATGCAACTTTTATTATTTTGTAATATAAAGTCTTATCTCCCTCCTGCCCCTGCTCCTACTAATAAACTGCATTCCTACATGTTCTTCCTATGATTTTGAGTTCACATCTGAGTCTTTGTTTGTTTTATTTGGCCAAGCAAAGTGTGGGACCAATTAAAAGAAATGGGAACTGCCCCAGTGGTATATGTCTGCGTATTCCTTTGTTCTTGTTTCCTTTGCCTGGTGAATGGTTTTGATGAAGAAAACTGGTTAAAGAGCTTAGTGTGTGGAGATTCATATTCGGGGCTGTCAGATTGGCCTCATTTAAATATTCGCTCTCTATCAGGCGCATCAAGGGCTGATTTTCTGTTGCCTGTGTATGGCGTATGCTTTTGGATGCCCTTAATTTTGTCTCAGCTCTTCGTTTCTGCTCTTACATTTTTAATTTTGTTTAAAATTGGCTCTACTCATTTGATCAAATGTAACATTGAAAAAAATGATTTCTCCTGTTGTTAATTGTTGCAGGCTTTTTTCTCTATGACAGAAAAAGTTAATACATAACCCCTTCTCTTTAGCTTAGCAGCTCCGGGAGGTCATTTTTACTTTATATGTAAGAAAATCTCAAATTCTTTCATATAAAATGGGAATACCAAGTGTCTACTTCATATGGTTTATGTGAGGCATTTGGTGCAGTGCCGGGTTGTATGTAGTGTAACAATTACTGGCAGTTCTACAGGATCTGAAGCTGGGTTGACACGCTCACACATACATGTGCACACACAAAGCTCATATATGATTCTTTAGAGATCAGAGCAATGACAATGGATTACATAAACTGATCCCTCTATACCTTTAAGTTGTCTTGGCATGGAAACTAGAGTGGAAGAATCGAGCTAAATAAGAAAAATGAGATGGTAAATATTGGAACTGTGAAGCCATCTTGTTAGTGAGCACTTATTGAAGGAACATCGTTTGCATTTCCATACAAAAGAAGAAAAAGAAATTAACATTTAGAGCTTATTTACAAATCAGTTTGTATTAATTTATTTTTACGTTGTATTGTATTTTCTGATCTCAAAGATAGTAGATGCTTATTGTAAAAAATGTAAACATTGCATGAATATAGAATGTAATGATAACAACTAACATTTATCAGGAGCTTACCATATTTTTGGAGACAACTGTACTTGAACAACAATAAACAAATAAATTAAAAAAATGGTAAAAAAAACAAATTAAAAATAAGGAGTTTATCATATTTCAAGCATTCTTTTAAACACTTTACATAAACTAACTCTTTCAATACTCTTCAAAAACAAAAATCCACCAAAACATCAAGTGCTCCCAGATTCCCAGATAACTCATCAATTAAAGAGCAAAAAGTTAATTTTATGATCGGAAGGGAATTTCACTAACTTCGTACAAGTTAACATCCTTCCTACAGACTGTGTATGGGAAGTTGTTGAGGGTAAGGCAAAACCGTTGTATCCGTACTTATCAAAGCCCCAGAGTGTTGCAATACATGATTTTCAAGAGAGGTTTGTCTATTTCTATGCTCTTGCTACAGTGCTTCCCATTCCTTCTCTAAGACACAAGAATTGGAGAACCTCATGTTACATATATGACGAGTGTTCGAAGGGGCCCCAATCACAAGCACCTAGATCAGTAATTTTGCCCTTGGTTCCCTGGAGAATCTTCCGTTTCCATTGGATGGAAGAAAAGGTTGGCAACCACCTTGGCCTGAACACTTTTTCTCTTTAACATATTTTTAAATATGAGGCTCTGATTTAAGCTTTCATTTTAAAATACGATTTTTTTTTTCAAAAATGGTTGCAGCCACTGATCTAATTTAATCCTTCTCTGCACAGAGGGATTCTTGTTAAGAGAATGCGTGACAGGTGGTTATCCTGACTAATCTTTCCAAAGAAGAAACCTGAACTCTTTCACAACCTCCCCATTCACGTAAAATATGCCTTCTTTTTCCTCCAAGATGTAATTCTCCTTCAAGAACTTCTCCAAATAATTTCCTTTTCTAGATGACAGCCATGAAATGTATTAAAGTAGCCGCCCCCTCTTGTTTGTAACTACCTGCCAGTGGGACCCTTGTTTCTTTAACGGGATCTTCTCTGTGCCCTATTCAATTCTGACCACCCTCTTCTAAAGTCCTCTAGATATTGATATTTTTCATCAAATGCCACTTCAAAACATAACTCAGTATTCTCGATGAGATCCAGCCTGTGAGCAGTGTACTGAGACTTTTGTCCAATTTGATTTATGTTGTTTTTAGATTGATTTGACCAAGCAGTGCGTTTCTTTCTTTTTCTTTTTGATTTTATTAGTTGTTTAAAATGGAGTAATGTTAAACACGTGACTAATTGAAATCCTTTTTTTCTGTATGTATTGTTGTTAAGGCATGTCTCTTTCAGCCTGTATTTCCGCTACCAATTTTTGAACCTGAATGTAAAGTGTTAGGCTTATGGTGATTGAACTGAATCTTGGTCTTGGCCCATTGATGTTCAGTGGGAGAATTCCCAAGGGTGATCTTGATAGAAAGGATTCCTTAGCCACATGTCATGCCTGTCTTAGAAATTCATAGCACGCATTTGCATAGAAACAACTATGAGGTACTGTTGTGAAGAAATATGTTTAATTTTGTTAATGTAATGTTTATCTGAGCATAGAAAAATTTTTTTTCTTGTTCTTTCTCTCTTTTTAAAGCATAGCATTTATTTACACTACTTGGAATAGTATTCCAGAAAACAATGCCCATGTCTATTGGGAGAATTTTGATTTTAAGAAGTATCCATCTAAGATTATGTTAGCTCTAAATTTGATTACCATGTTTCTTATAGTTTGACTCAATGCAGTAGTTAAAATAATAATGGCACAGGGTCAAGGAAGAATCTCTACATATCATAAAAAAACTATTCCTAGACTTAGATAAATAAGAATGAAGGGATGTTCTTGGAATTGTAATAATCTTGGAGAGTTGTACATTCTTAGAATGTTGTTTTAATTATCTTATTTTAGAGTTTTGGGGCTTAACCAAAAAATTGCTGTTATCTTATTTTAGAAATTCACTTTTTATTGTGTTGAAAACCAGGATATTCCAATCCTGACATTCTTCGTAATTTATCTGTCAGTTATTGTTAGTGGTTCCGTGGTTGTAAATGAAAATTCCTTCAGCTAAGTATGCTACTTTAGAATGGGCAAGCTTATTGGAGTATTTATTACATTGTTTCTTGTTTTTCTTCATAGGCATCTGTCATGAGGGAAACTTGTCATGTATGAACAAAGTGTACAAATAGCTGATAATATATTTTAAAAGCACTAGATTTGAATACCCCAAACCAGGCTTAAATCTTAACAGAAATTGATGGGGGGGTAAATATCCTAATATTGTTTATTTTGATAATTTTAAGAGCTGTTACATTTTATTATTAAATCTTAATACCTACTTGCCAAGGTGCTTGCCATCAAAATGATCTATTTTGGTTTATAACGATATATTTCAGGGAAACTTTTCTGTGAATAACCTCTCTGATTCATATGTGAATATCCCTGTTGACATGGCCCTTGGGTCTTCCCCTTTTACATAGATAAACAAGGTCTTTGTTATATCAGGCCCACTTCTTACCAACTTTGTTCTGTAGACCATTATTTTCAGAAAGCATTCACAGATAAGTTATGTAAATGACAAGGATTCATGGTCAAATAAGTTTGAGAGAAACTAAATAATATATTTCCCTCTTGGAGAGTCAGAATACATTAGCATATTAAAGACTTTGAGAAATCATGTAGGATTTAAAAAAACAACAACAAAAATAGAAGCCTGACTTTGTTTAACCTGATATCTTTTAAATTTATTTGAGCAAACTACACTTTTTTGTTTTTGTCTTGTTTTCTCAAGTTTATCTGTTGGCATTGCTCTGAGTCACAGCTAATGAAGTTAGTTTTCAATCCACATGTCAGCTTGGCTCCTGCTGCCCTTGACCTGGACTACCTCCTTCTGGCTCCGCCCTCTTCATATTGTACCCTCCTTTCCTACAGCTAACTGGAGGAATAGTGTGTCTGGCGGAGAGCTTAAGTGGGGACATCCAGATATTTTCTTCATGTATTCACACATTTTTCTAATAATGGTTGAGCATGCACCAAGGACAAAGCCGGGATATCGAGACGGCACACTTGAGGCTACTGAGAACTTTAAATTAGGGACTCCCCCTTTAAAGTTTGTGCATCCCAGTTTGAGAGAGAGGACATACAGAAGGCATGACGTGGGTCATGAGGGAGGTATGCAAAGCTGCCAGAATTTAGGCCAAGGAGAGAGCAGCTCCGGCTACATGATCGTGGAAGTCTTGTGAAGGAATTGATACTCGAGATGGTTTTTCTGTGATCATGTCAGGTAATATCTCGATAGTTAGGATCAGGGGGTCCCCAATTGATGCCAGAGCACCAGGATGGAAGTCACAAGGCTTACATGTGGGACTGGGTGGGTAGTTCAGTTTGACAGAATGGAGGAGAATAGTAGGAATTAAATTTGGCATAATTGTTCTAATTTAATTAGGCTATTATATGGCAAATGAGCAGAGCGTTCACTAAAAAACTAGGAAGGTGTACTTTCTGGGAGGTTTGCATATACTTCTGAATCATTGTCTTTGCTTCCTGCTTTCTTTTCTCGCTGTTATTTTCCTCTCTGGAGCCCAGGCAGTCGGTACCAGGCTTGGGTATCCAAGGATGCTTTTAAAATGCTTTATGTTGTAACAGTAACCTCATCCTCTTAAAAATAGTTACAGAAAAAAATAAATAGAATAAAAGGTTTTAGTAAATGCTGAACCAATCCCAATATTTCTGAGGATTTAAATGATAGAGGCTGTGTAAATGATAGGCAGCGTGCAACAGAAGACAGAAACAAATGCAATCGCAGTGCTGCCTATGTTCACAGAGAGTCCCAGATATTGATTTATTGTGCAGAGTTTTATGAAAGTATGTGCTATTGTCGTATGAGTATTTATTCCAACACTGAGAACAGTCTCCTAGCAATGAGAGTCTTAAAGAAAAAGACTCCCTTTCTTTTGGAAGTGATAAATCCTTTTCACTCAGAATTAACATAGTTCCTGCTATTACTCTCCTGAGAAAAGAGGAGCAGAGCATTTTAATCTATTCTGGCCTTAAGTGTCTGCCCTGACCGGTTTTGTAAGAAATGATTTTATACTTTTTTTCCTTCCCTAAATGGCAGGTGACATTTAGAAATAGAGAGGAAAGAAAACTTACCAGTTGAGTTGAGAAGAAAATCTGGGGCATAATGGTGGTGGTAAAGGAATGAAAAGAAAAATGAAACTTCTTTTAAATTCCTGATCTGAGTGATAAAATGAAGACTATATCCATGGGTTAACTTCAGTGCGATGTGTCTCACTGCTACTCTTGGTAAAATACATCTCTGTACTGGGTTTAATGTGGCGTGTGCCGTGGGAAGGGGGAGTTTGAGGACTCTGAAACTGCGGAGAAATATATTTTGATGACCATTGTATTTCTGTGAACTATACTTATACCACTTTGGTTCTGATCTTATAGGAAGTCAGAACTTCGCATTAACAAAGCATCACTGGCTGATTCTGGAGAATATATGTGCCAAGTGATCAGCAAGTTAGGAAATGACAGTGCCTCTGCCAATATCACCATTGTGGATTCAAATGGTAAGAGATGCCCTACCACATCCTCTTTCTCAGCCTGTCAGAGGGGTAATCAGGACATGTGGTAAGACTTGTGCTAAACTGCTGTGTTAAGTAGCATGACGGACAAATACATAACACCATATACTGTAAGTATCTTGTATGTTCTCCAGAAAGTTCTGCTCCCTGAGCTTATATAGACCTGAAGATATGCACAGATTTTTTTTAAAGGATTTGATAAGACCGTGAATGACAGAGGATAGAACTGGCCACTCAAAGGAAGGATTTGTACCTCCCATCAAGTTAGTTGGGGAGGGCAGTCAAGTCTTTGGCTCTGTTAACAATAGAATATGTATGTATGTATGTATGTATGTATGTGTGTGTATTTATTACAGAATGCATATGTATATATAGAATTGATGTATACTGTATATATTTTCATATGTATATTATGTGTAAATACATGTACATTATGTATATAAACAATACAATCTTCACTTAGTCTTGGCAATTCTTATATGCTTAGATGTATTTGTAGTACATCTGACTCAAGGTAGTAGAAACTTAAGCCTATTCATTTTTTCTTTTTAGGCCTATTAATTATGAAATTAGGGGAGTCTAGGCAAAACATTTCTTTACTGAGTATAGGCTTGAACTTCTGCTTCCCGGAGAACAGTACCAGGGGACATTTGCTCAACAAGTGACTTGGTGGTAGCTGCTACTCCCTACCCTCTGACAGCTCTCTGCATTATCTGCAGAAAGTGAAAGACCTACCGCGGGTGGCTGTCTGTCCGTGACATCCCAACACTCCATCAGTGGATGGAGTCATCCTTAGAGGCTGACAGTGCGCTGGCAGAGAGCGTCTAAATCTCTTGAAATAATAGGTGCTGCTTTTTCTTTAAGAAAATGGCACTTCATCACTGCCTTCACAAGCCCTGTCGTCTGTGACAAAACCAAGCCCCATTGCACTGCTTGTAGGTAATAGATAGATGACAAAGTGTGTCCCCTGCAAAGGCCTGATCTCTTAAGGTGGTAACGTAAAAATGCTAGTCCCTCAAGGGAAGAGTAAAAATAACTTTAAGGGACAACTCCAATAGGAGACGGATATATGTAGTTTGTGCCCGTTGACTTAATAGGATGGATGGACAGAAAGAAGTGAGATAAGAATATGGAAGGGCTGGGAAAATCCAGGTTAATTCCTAGTCTTCTCAGGATTTCCCAACAAACTGCTCTACTGCAGTATAATCATAGCTCATTACTTTCATTTTAAATACCTCCCTCCACAGAGGGTGAAGGATGACAGTGAAAAGTAGTTTCCATGACTATTTTTAGAAGCTGTGTTTATAGTTTAAAAATGTAAAAGCCATTTAGAATTTATATGAGTAAATATAACATCACTTTACTTTTTTAGTCAGCACAGGTTAAGTAATAGATTTTCGCCACTGTTTTCATCCGCATAGAATTTTATAGGATGCTACTTCAGACACAGATTTATGAATTCATATTAGCAGCTTACTTTTTCCTATTAAACCATGTTTAGTAGCTTGCTCTTAGTTTGTCCCTGGCTTGCTTGATCCAGTGTGTCTCCTTGTGGTAAACGCTCTTGAATTATGATTTCGACACTTGGATTGGATTTGTGAGGCTATGCATGCCATTAAGTCCCAGGAAAATAAAATTAGAGTAAGTGGTATGTTCTCACTGAGTGCTTACAGTGGTATTATTATTAATTATTCCATGTTTTCTCTTTTACTGGATTAAGCAGTGAATTATTCAACACTATATAATTTCTGGAAAAAACTCATAGGGTTTCTTTTTCATTAATGGGGGTTCCAAAAGTTGGAAAATATGGCTTTTTACTTTTCTCTCATAGAAGAAACATCATTTTTGCACATTCATTCAAGAATTGGTTTCAATATTGTATACGTATTACTGACCAACTCTAGTGTAGAGAAATGAAAATAGGGAAGTTTTTGATAATAAATAATAAATACCTGACAAGAATAAAGAGAACTTCATGGAACACTGTAAGAAGGCCATTCTTGAACAACCAACTAAAATTCTTCAGGGAGTGGGCTTTTATTGGCCCATATAAAGCATCTGAGGGAGAACAAAGGATCTCAGTTACAACATGAGGTGGTCTTGTCTTTATTTTCTTCTTAGAACATTAGGACGAGTTGACCCTTATCCAGTCCTCTCATTGTATTTAAGCAGAATTGGAGGCTTAGACTGTGTCTTAAACAGAACATTCAGCATCAGAAGATATTTGATAGCAAAAGGGGACACAAACCCAGATTCCTTTAATTCCTGGTCCAGTGTAGCTCACTCTATACCTGACGGTGTGTTTGCCAGTGTTTCAGGTTGATTCTTTGGTGTGTAAAAAATAAAAACTGAAGGGATGTGCGAGGCATAAGGGAAAGAGATTCCATGGGGAAGAAGTAGACCTTTGTTAGAACTGGGCCTCACGCATATGGAACTGAACCCGGGGCATCTCTAAGAATGTAAACATGGGGAGTCTGTGGCTCTTCTCTGTTGCTGCCTTTCATGTGCCTCAGATACTTCTGGACTCTTCTGCTATTTCTTGTACCTTCTCGCCTCCTGTGCTTTCAACTATGCTTCTTCATAATCCCACACTTTGACTGGATAGGATCCCACTAGGCCATCTTCTTCTTCATGGCTTTTTTTAAGGCATTCTGTCAGTTTTAACTCCTTCTCTGTGATTGTTTCCTTAGTTCCCAAATGAAATTCCCCCAGCACGAATCTGATTGGTAGAGCTTATTGTACTAGACCACATGGGAAGACCTACAGAGCTTACAAATCATTTGTCTTCTCGTCAGGTGCCCAACATGGGCACAGCCCAGGAGAGGGAAGCCAGAAACTAGGCTGCCTGGAATCATCCCTGCCCTCAGCGGCGGTGGGCAGGCAGCACGGCTCATCAGGTCCATGCACGGCACGGCAGGTGCCGTGACCGAGAAGGCCAGTGCATTGTGTATGCTGGCAGTGCAACCGAAAGGAAAACGTGTACCATTCTGGTCCTTCACCCTCTTCTGCTGCCACCTATGAATTGGCTACATCCAGATCAAGGCCGATTATCATAGAAGCCAGCCTGGGTCTGAGCTCTGTGGGACTCAGAGGCACTATGTTGTGTTGTTACATCCCTGTCTCCTTGGGAATCTGGGCAAAGGTCGCACAGAAACACTCTTTCAGAGAGAAAAAGTCATCATCGACCGTGGTGATGAACTGCCACATGGATCAGCCTCGTCTTCCTAAGTGTATTTACTATTGACTGGGGCTGAAAGAGTGGAATTTTCAAGAATTTCTTTTTCTTTGGGCGTCCTAGAAAAAAAGGCTTAGAGGTGTGAATGTTATCCAAATATTATATTATATAGAACTCCCTTGAGATTTTAATTTATTTTTCTACAAAATATCGGTAATTTCGATTATTTTTTGTTGTCTTAGGCACCTCTTCCATATTTTTCTAGTAAGTACACAACTATGGTTTGAGAATTTCTTTATAGATAGCCTCAATGAAAGATCCTGGTATGTTGCTGGAGCTAATTACCCTAATTCCATCCTATGCAAAAGATGCCTTGTGATTTTATTAAATTCTCACACAGATGCTTTCTTTGAGCCAATGTCTTTAGGATATATTTCTATATAAGATTCTAGGAGGGATGGCAGGGGTCACAAGAAGACATGTAAGGGAGAATATTTTCTTTCCAGAAAAAAGTGGAAAAAATGTAGCAAGGTGACCTTGCTGTGTGACACTGTGTTTAATCCCTTTAAGACAGCTCTATAACTATTAGAATAAAATTAGCATATCATAAAAGTCTCCCTTTCAATATTCAGAACTTTCTGCCATGCAACTCATTATTTAAATCTACTTCGATTAGCAGCCAGATATAAATGAAATGATTTAAAAAAAATCTACGAAATCCCCTCCAATCATTTTATGCTTGAGGGA
>VMDR010006800.1:0-43573 GCA_007922815.1 Macrotus californicus
CTATTTTTTTTTTTTAAAAAAAAAGGAAAGCAACCAGGCACTTCAGAACTTTAGACAAAGTACTTTCAGGAAGCACAGGAAGATTTTCTTCTAGTATGTTTTAAACTACCATGTTTTACTGAACATAAGATGCCTTTTCTGTAAAATGTACCCGTATTTTGTGTATTGCTAAGACAAATAAGATGTTGCCCATTATTACTATAAAAATCCATTAGTAAGTTACATCCCAATTTCAGAGATGTTAAAATTTTTTAAACTGTATGCTTTAAATGAATGAAACACAGCCCTACTTTTGCTCAGTTTGTTCCTTTTTCAATGACATTATTGAATGTAAACTTTTTGTCCTCCGCATCTGCCAACTTCTTTGTCACTGTCCCCTCCCTCTGCATGCCGAGAGACCGTCTTAACCTCTTCTCTCACGTCAGTTCTACTTTCTACAGTACCAACCGCTATTTCCACACTGTAAGGCGGATTTATATTCTTTAACATCTTTTCTTACCTCACGTAAACAATCGAACCTTTTTATTTCTCAGCCAGCCCCTCTTCATTTCAGTCTGCCATACGATCTTTGATCTGTGTATAGAGAATCTATGCTTTCCTGAGTTTTATTCAGAATGCAGATGGTTTTATAAGGTGAATTTTCTGTTATAATCCTTTTCAGAAACTGGCCTTTCTTTTTCTTTCAAGTCTACGGTCTGCACCTTCCTCACTGCCACTTTCTTTCTTTATGGGCCTCGTAAGTGAGGAGACACCTCCTCAGTCCTGGTGTCCCTGCACAAAAGGGGCACATGGGTCCCTTCTACAGCCCACCTGTCTCTGGTTAGAACCCGGGTCCTAGCTTTCAGCTGGGAGAGCTGGCTCACGTGCACAGCCTCTCGCTGTGGTTTTGCAGCCTTTTCCTTACGGTGAAGCTGCTGGTCTGACAGAAGTCCCAACATCTTGCTCCTTATCAGGGTGATGACAAGGAGAGTCTGGAATTATTTCTAGTTCTCTAGTTGTAAAAAAAAGTAAATGACAATCTGCAACCCCCATCATACAACATGCCCATGGCTCTTCAAGCCCATAGCTCTTTTAAGTGGCTGATTTAGTATCTTAAAAATACCTCTTCACTTCTGTCCCAGATGTACCACATTGCTTAGAGCTGTAACCCTGGAATCAAGACAAGAAGAGGTATCACAAAGGGAAGGAAACTGTAAAAGAGTTCTTCCTTTCTTTCATGCAGAAGGAGGACTAAGTTACTGTCTTTTGGTGGGCAAGATACACATTATCAGTAGGGAAGGGCTAGAGGCATGCTATGGCCAGTGGGCCCCATCCGCCAGCTTCTATTGTGTGTATTCAACAATGATCTGCTAGGAGCCTTCTGAATTGCAGGTATTGATCTGAATGCTACAGAAACTACAGTGAACAACAGAAATAAAGCTCTGGCTAACACGGTGCTTATATTCCTGTTGGAATGTAATGATAAAGAAACACACAAGCAAAGGCACAGCGTCAGATGGAGATGATAGCCATGTGGAAAATCGAGCCGAGCAGGGGGCAGGAGCACTGGGTGGGGAAAGTGCTCTTCCCTATCGGACATTTAGGGGAGGCCGGATGAGGCGACATGTGAGCAGAGGTGAAGGACGTCCCTCTCAGTGGACCTCTGGTTAGGTAACATTTCTGGTTCCCAGCACTATGGCAAGTTGGGACTTCTTTCCATGTTTCATGTACATCTCCACTGGAAGGCAGGGGAAGGTGAACGCCACCACCATAAATCAGATGTCTTCAATAATTATAATTTTTAAAAATCCTCACTTAAGGATATTTTTACTGATTTCAGAGACAGAGGAAGGGACAGAGAAACACATTGATGTGAGAGAAAAATATTGATTAGTCGTTTCCTGAATGCCCCCCAACCAGAGACCGAACCCACAACCTAGGCATGTGCCCTGACTGGGAATGGAACTGGCAACCTTTTGGTGCTGGGATGATGTTCCAACCAAATGAGCCACCTGGCCAGGGCAATAATTATAATTTTAAATGGCCCAAATGCCTCATTAAGGAGATGGGCCATAATTTAATTAACCAAACCTTTCTTTATAATTGGCTATCTACATTATTTTCAGCTATCTTTACTTATATATATTTTAGCTCGAATTTAAACTACTGTGATTAGTAGCCAGGCATTCGAGGAAAGCAGTTTGGAAATACAGATCACATGCCATGAAAACAGGTATTCAGGGTCGGGGACAGAGGAGCAGGAGAGCTGTACTGCAGCAGCGGGAAGGCGGTGAGCAGCGGCGGTGCTGGGCAGGGGGGCCAGGGGCAGAGCCTTTGGGAGGTGCCTCCCTCCCTCCTCTGCTTCCTCCACCTCTGGTGAGGAGGTCTCATCTCCCCTGACCTCTGTGTTCTCCCGGCTGCAACCGAAGGTCTGCTTATTGATCTGCATCTACCTGTGGTCTGAAGTGAGTTAGAAAGTACACAAGCAAAATACAGCAGAGAAACAGGTCAAGTGTTCAGTTAAGCCCCGTAATGGCACTCCTTTAATAAAGCAGATATTCAGGATACTGCTTATGAAAAACAAGAAGCAGATGGCACTGACTTCTGGCTTTCCCCACAGAAATAGAACGGGAAAAATAAGTTCCCATGCCTGAGGTTGGGGTTATACCAAGGTTTCCAGCATCCAGACAGGCAAGTGCCTGGACAGCTGCTCAGGGCAGATGGGTCCTTTGACAGCTGAGTATCACCGAGTTTCTGGTGACTCGGTAGTTAGGGCAGCCAATGTCAGACCATCTGTTTGCTAGTGGGCAGAAAAGCTCACTACCAGCAGGTAGTCACTGCTGAGGATGAGACACAAAAGTCAAGTCAGCCATTTTCAGAACCTCTGCAAAGTAAACTGGCCTGGAAATCTACGAGCACAGCCCTGGCTGGTATGGCTCAGTGGACTGAGTGCCGGCCAGTGGACCGAAAAGGTCAATTCCCAGTCAGGCACATGCCTGGGTTGAGGGCCAGGTCCCTGGTTGGGGGCACATGAAGGCAGCCAATAGATGTTTCCCTTGCACATTGATGTTTCATTCCCTCTCTTTCTCCCTCCCTTCCCCTCTCTCTAAAAAATAAAATGAAAGCTTTAATTAAAAAAAAAAAGCCACTGGCACAGCCACCCCAGGAAAGGAACCCACTTTAGGTCCCTGTGCTGTACACAGCGGGACCACACAGAACAATGATACCCTAAGAGGTTTTATCTGGCTTAAAGGCCACGAGACAGATCCTTCACTTAGAAAGCTCTTTTGTTTTCTTCTACTTTTCTGAACAGCAACGGAAAATAACCATGCATTTAAAGCCATCTATAATATGCCTAAAAAAAGAGCTGCCATTTGTTTATTATTGAAGTGAAAAAATTTTAAATAAGTAACATATACTTTTTGCAAAACATTTACGGTGAAATATAAATAAATCTCCCTCCTACCTCTTTCTCCCAGTGCCCCATCTCCCCCTCCCTCTCCCTCTCTAGAGACATCGTTACCCATTTCCTGTATATTTTTCCGGAAAAAGCCTGTGATATACACAATTGTGTGTGTGTGCATATTTATATAAATTTTTATATATTTGTATATATAAATATACACACATGTATATAAACATATATCCTTGTGGTTATATTTAAAGTGAACAAAGGCATATTAAAGGCCTGAGAAGAACGAAGTACAGAAACCTGTTTAGCTTCATTACCGTACCCTCCATGTCTTTGACCTGGGTGCCCACCCTTCCTCCTTCAGGGGGACTTCTGCTCTGTGGGGCAGAGCCAGGACTCACTCCTGCGGCCATGTTGGGTGTGTTTGGATGGTGTCTGTTCAGGTGGGTCTGTGCTTGAGCTGTTTTTTAATGTAAAGTTTATTCCCATATTGTCCTTTTTTATTCACCTGCCCTTTCTTATTTTCGTCGCTCCTTATTTTCATATTGCCTATGTACAGTTCTCTTGCTGTTTTCTTTCTGGTATATCATTTGTTTTGAGTGGAGGAAGCGGCTGGGTGAATGAAGTTCAGCCAGTGAGGAGGTGGGGTCCTACAGTTTCAGTTCAGGTGGTGACTTCACCTCGTTCTCTCTTTCAACTCCCTGAGGCCACTTCTCCTCTCCCCTCCATACAGGAGGGCCAGCATGACTTAGAAGAAGTTTCCTTAGGCCACAGGGGCTCTGGGTGGTGGTGACCTCATAACCATTTCTGCTCAACTGACTTCAATCAGCAGCTGCAGGTTTGTCTCTTATTTGTTCCTACTCCTACTTTACTGAAGGTTTATTCATTTTTTCCCACACTTAATGAATACTTAATGAGGAATAAGTATTAAATTTTATCAAGTAGTATTTCTGTCTTCTTTTAAGGACTATTATATAGTGCAGCCACTGTGGAAAGCAGTATAGAGGTTCCTCAAAAAATTAAAAACAGAACTGCCTTATGATCCAGCGATTCCACTACTGAGAATTTATCCAAAGAAACTCAAACCACTAATTCAAAAGAATATAAGCACCCCTATGTTTATTGCAGCGTTATTTACAATAGCTTAGATATAGAAGCAGCCCGTGTCCATCAGTAGATGAGTGGATAAAACAGCTATGGGACATTTACACAATGGAGTACCACTTGGCTGTAAAAAAAAATTAAAGTTCACCCTTTGTGACAGCATGGATGAACCTGGAGAACATCATGCTAAGTGAAGTAAGCCAGTCAAAGTAAGACAAATACCATGTGATTTCACTCATATGTGGAATCGAATGAACAAATTGAACTAACAAGCGAAATAGAGACAGACTCATAGATAGAGAGCAGGCTGGCAGCTCTGGCCAGGTGGAGGGATTGAGCAAAAAAGAAAAAAAATAAGAGAAAGTACTCATGGACACGGACAATGGTGTGGTGACTGGGGCGGGGGCTGGGTAAAGGTGGAAGAGGGGATAGGGGGATAAATGCTGATAGAAAAAATACTATTATATAAGAATAGATTAACAGACCTTTCTAATAGATAGCCATCCTTGTCGTCTTATAGTACAGCCTCATTGGCCATGATGCATTATTCACTTAAAAAACTCTTGGATCCAATTTTGGAGCATTTTATTTAAGATTTAAAAAAATCTCTGCACTAACATGAAGCTGGACTATAATTTTATTTTCTTGTATTACCTGTACCTGTTTTGGACATAGTGTGGTCCTGGCCTAGTAAAATGAGACACTCTTTTTCGTAATTTGTACGTCTCCCTCTTCTCTCTGAAACTTGGCAGGAATTTCACTTATATACTTTAAGTCCTAATCCTTTTTCTTTATAGTTTTTCAGACAATGACTCCTGTTCACATCCAGTCTATCAATAGTATGCTTTGTTATTTGAGCCCTTTCCTCTCAACTTCTAACTACAGAACTTCTCAGAATGTACTTGAAGAAAATTATTTGAAAGATAAGGAACTGATCTGGACTTAAATCCCTCTCACCTTTAGATTTCCATAATTAACCCATGGATAAATATGATTATATGCAACCTCATTATGCTTGTAAAACACAGTCTGTTTCTCAAAGTCACACCAATGATATGAAACTAGACAATGAAGGAAAATAGCTAGAAAAAAAATCAAATTAACCTTTCCTCAAGAAGTCAATAGCAAGCTGATGACTATAACTCTAAGTCACAAATCCAAGCCTGAATTTTCTGGGGGCAGGAAGGAGGGGTTTGATCTCTTCTTGGTACTTGACCTCTTAATTCATAGGATAGGGATTATCAAGAATAAACTATTTAAAAAATCTAAAAACTTGACAGCCTCCTTCTTCTTCTTCCATTTATAAATTTTAAAGACATTTAAAAATCTTACATATACAGGGTGGGACAAAAGTAGGTTTACAATTGTGAGTATGCAAAACACAGAGTTTATTCTTGTATTATTAATTACTTACTGTATTATTTTTTATTGTATTATTTCCCATGTGAACAACTGTAAACCTACTTTGGCGCCACCCTGTACTAAGGGTTTGAGGGAGTGCAACTAGAAATGTACCTGGAAATGCATATGCTGGGGAAAGAGAGCAGTGGTGGATTCTGGGATCAGATTCACATTTCCCCCCAGATGTAGAGGCATTTCACAGGGGTCAGACTTTGTTAAACAAGATCCAGATTGATGAAAAAAACACACTTCAACTTTCCAGGCAAAACTATTTATTAGTACAGGCATCCACATTAAAATCCCTTTAATTGTCCATATTTTGCCATAACTAAATATTGGGAGGAAAACACCGTAAGCCTGCTAACTTGGGTTCTACACTTAATTGTAGAGATGCCTTTGCCCTGTGTCTCCCCCTTCCAGTCTCAACTCTTTGGTACTTCTCTTAGCTTTATAATTATTTGGCAGATGAAAGGGAATTTTTCAAAGGCCCATATGCTTATTATTATTTTTTGGTAATTCCTTATTTAGATGCTTACTTTTTCCACCAGATGATCATTAAATGTTATTTTATTTATAGCATTTAAGGGCATTTAGCTGTATAGGATATTTAAAGGTCTGTTTTGATCTGGAATATGAGGTTTAATAACATAAAATAAATAGTCTGTGCAGCACACTTCTAAAGTTATACTCTGTACATTTATCAGCAAAAATGAACACAGTAGAATTAGACATGTGGACATCTGATTGTAAATATGCCTTTGCTCAGATAAGGAAGTCATGTCTTAACCTAAAGAATAAACAATACTAACGAGGAATGCTCGGTTACTTCTGGCAACTTAGTAGACGTCTTTTAGAAGAAAAGGGAACTGGACCTCGGGCTCACTCCTTAGTCACTGAGTTCCGAGGAGCAGTGTCCTGGCAGCAGGTGGGGGGAGGCAGAGACAGTATGCCACCACGGGAAGAAGTCAGAGAAACGCTCTACCCGAAACACTCCATGAACTACGGCGGGAAGAAAAAGCCCATCTCTAAACCGACTCCAACAGATAACCAGACAGCAGCACTGCCCTGCTTAAAATTATCCACTCACTGGTCCCCATCACCCTCAGGACCTGCCCTCTGTTTGTGTTTCTCACACCACTGTTTACAACGCGCGCACACACATAGACACCCCAGGTATCATCACTGTTTTCCATGAAGTTCTCAGAATGCGCCATGTTCCAGCACAACGCCACGTTTCTGTAGGGGATACTGCCTCTCTCAAGAACCCCTTTAGTTGTCACGGACTCCCATGTCACTTCAAACCTGCTTTCTAGCTGGTTCACAGTCACAGCAGACATGCTAACTGATTATGTTAGGGGTAAATGAGATGCTGTGGTAAAAAGCAATTTTTCTATCTTTTTGATTTAATTACATTTGGATAGGCAGGGAAGAAACTGCCATTAGCGAAATCTCTCACTGTTGGTGCAGCAGGAGGCTGGAAAAGTGGAGGATCTTTCCTAATCTTGAAACTAAGCCTGGAGGCTAATTTTGCCTTCTGTGAAACAGATGATTTCCATTGTCCTTATGAAGGAAAATAACTCAATACACTGAAATTGGCACAAAACAAGTTCAGTAAGAATTATGACAAAAGATTTCATATATTTAAAACTTGTCTTAGTTACAGAACTCAAGTTTTACCTCTTGAAATGATTCACCAGGACTCCAACAAGCTCTCCAATCCGGTTCTCGTGGGTGGGCTGTTTGCTGAAGAGGCAGACGACAAGGTCTTTGTTGTCTTTGGTGTGGAACACGACAAGCTGGTCCTTCCCGTTGGAGACGCTCAGACCGGTCAACTGTGCGGGACACAGCATGGAAAACTATCAGGCTGGTTCTCAACGGAATGCATTTAAAAAGACCTCTTATAATTTAGTAAGACATTTTTTCTCAGTATTCCCAATGATTTCAACTTTTTATTAAGTTTCATGGAACAAGTAGATGGAAGGAAATAATAAAGAATAAAAGCTAATGAACTTGAAAACAGAAAAAAACAACAGAAAAAAAATCAATGAAACAAAGAGCTGAGCCTTTCACAAGGTTGATAAAATTGTTAAATCTATAGTCCAAAAGAATAAAAGAGAGAAGACCTAAATACCAATATGAGGAATGGAGGAGGGGATATCACAGATCACAGAAACAATGAAAGAATAAGGGAATATTTTCAACCAGTCTATGTACATAAATTCAACAACTTAGACAAAACCAAATAATTCCTTGAAAGCCACAAACTACCGAGTCACCCAAAAAGAAATAGAGAAGTTGACAACGGATATGTACATTAAGGAAATTAAATTTGTAGTTAAAGATCTTTCGAAAAAGAAAACTCCAGGCTCATACACTGTTGGTGGGAATGTAAAAATGGTCCCAACACTGGGAAACCAGTTTGGCAGTTAGTCAAAACGTTAAACATAGAACTACCATGTGACCCAGCAATCTCACTCCTAGGCATAAAATAAGAAATAAAATGTTACGTTCACACAAAAACTTATACATGCATATTAATAGCAACTCTATTCATAATCGCCAAAAACTAGAAGCAACTGAAATACCCATCAATAGGTGAATGGACAAACATCCTTGTTTGATGTATATTGATACATCTATACATAGGAACGCTGTTCAGCAATAAAAAAGAATGAACTAATGATACAAATTATTGGTATCAATAACATGGATATATTTCAAAGGCATTATGCTAAGTGAAGCAATCAGTCTCAAAAGGTTACCTACTACTGTGTGACTCCGTTTCAGATATTCTCTAGAAGACAGAACTCTGAGGATGGAAAGCAGATCAGTGGTTGTCAGGGTTTGGGATCAGGGAGAGTCAGATACAAGGGTGTTTTGGGGGGTGATGGATGACCCTGTCTCCTGATTGTGGTTGTTACATAAACCTATGTATGTGCTAAGACCCACAGACCTATATACCATCACTATTACCAAGAGCCGATTTTATTTACTACATGTAAACATAAAAAACATAGCTCCTTGATTGCTTTGATCCCTAGATATTCTATTTTGGTCAGCAAAGCAAAAACCCAAGTGCTTTCTCCTTCTGTGGTTTGTTCTTCAACTGCAGAAAATACCAAAGTGCCACCTCCTGGCCACCACAGGTGCTGTCAGTGTAGTCTGGCAATCAGTATTGCCAGGGTATCCACTGGGGGCGACAAAGAGGGCGGGGCAGCCTGGGACGGGGTGATCAACACCCAGTGGAAGAGAAGAATACCAAACAGCTTTAACAGCTCATACACTTGGAGGGACACTGAGTTCCCTGCCCACACCCTACAGGTAAGGAAAATGAGGCTCAGTGAGGTTACCCGATTTGCAGACCTCGGCACTGGACCTCAAGCCTGCAGGATAACCAGACCTGTGTTCTCTACCACAGCCAGCTTTGCAAATATCGTGTGCAAATGAACACAACCTGTATAAGTAAGTAGTCCTAGATATCAAGTGAATACATTTTCTTTATTTAAGAAACAAAATTCACATTTTATTTACGCTGAAATGAACTATACAAAATTGACTTTCTTCACCAGAAATAACAGCAAGGGTTTCCGCATTATTCCTAGATAACTACAAAACACATTTTTGTAGGTTTTCCAGGTTTTCTTTATACATCAAGATGAGGCAGGAGATACAGTCATGGAAAAAGCACAGAATAAAACTGACAAATCAGCTGTCAGTCTCCATGGCCGCTGACCCTGTCTTGATCACAAGACAGAAATGTTGGACATATCCTGCTGAAAAGCTTATGAAAATACAGGCTCGCCTTGGCCCAGTGGCTCGGGCGGTTGGAGCGTCACCCTGTACACCAAAAAGGTTGCGGGTTCGATCCCTGGTCAGGGCACATACCTAAATTGTGGGTTCAGGTGCCAGTCAGGGAGCATATGGGAGGCAACTGATCGATGTTTCTCTCTCTCTCCCTCTCCCCCCACCTTTCTTTCTTAAAATCAATAAAAACATATCCTTTGATGAGGATTAAAACAAGACATAGGCTCAACAAAGGAATGTAAAAAACAGTAACCAGATGAGGAACAACCATGGCGGGTTCTTCCATTAAATCTTTAACTGTAACTTGTTCACGGAATAAAGACAAAATCCACACTGAAACCCTTGTTTGGCAAGTTCACACGTTTGTTCTACTGTCTGGTAATTCCTTAAACTGTCCATTCCAGATTTAGTTTTTGAGGGGGATCAGAGCCAGAGAGAGAAAGAAAGAGAGAGAGAGAGAGAGGGAGAGAGAGAGCGGGGGCAGGGAGAGAGAAACATCAATCTGTTACCTCCTGATTGGGAACCAAACCTGCAACCTAGGTATGTCCCCTTATTAGGAATCAAACCTGTGACCTTTTGGTGTATGGGATGGGACTGCAACCACTGAGCAACACTGGCCAGGGCTCCATTACAGATTTTAAAAAAGATTTTATGTATTTATTTTTAGAATGAGGGGAAGGAAGGGGGAGAGAGAGGGAGAGAGAGAAAGAAACGCGGATATAAGAGAAAAACACCACTGGCTGCCTCTCGCACACGCCCCGAATGGGGACCAAACCTGCAGCCCAGGCGTGTGCCCTGACTGGGAATCCAACCAGCGACCTTTCGCTTTGCGGGCGGTGCCCAACCCAGTCACCACCGGTCAGGTCTATTACAGGTTTTTAATAGAACACTTAAAAACTCCTGCTCTTCAAAGATGAGTCATGAGCTTCACGGTAAAATTTTATAAAATGTATTCCTTCCTCCCACACCTCCTCAAAATATATTTCTTCAAAGAACTGACAACTCAATACCTGACAACTGGACCCACAGTGAAAAGAAGTGTTAGGTCTAAAATGACTTAGCTAAAACAATCCCCAAGCGCCATTAGCAGAGACCACGTGGGTGTTCGACGCGGCACTTGCATGATGCTGCCGTCCGGAAGATCAGTTCTGCAAAGCACGAGCGCCCAAACAGGTGGATGAGCGAGGGCTAATGTACTCAAGACACTCGGTGATTACATGGCCTACGTATGCCTTACAGCTTTTCCATAAAATGCTTTCCAATTTCTTAACAGACTTTTTCAATACCAAATATAAGAGAATACCTGTTTTAAAGGTCTCTCAGGGATTTTCGACGGTTTCTGAATGATCTGTAGGAAGCTCTAACTTCATTATATAGGGTTTGATGTATGTGTCTGCCATTAAATCCAAATCATGTTTTATATCAAAACTGATGTTAAGCAAAGCTGAGGAACTTGACCTTCAGTCTGTCAAAGTGTTCCTCAGGTATGCTTTGAGATGTTTTCGCCCATTTGCATAGTTTTCGTTTTTAATCTTCATCTGAGGAAGAATATATAGCTCCTTCAACAATGCATAAACATTAGGAAAAAATGTTGGGTGAAGCTTGGTTATCTTTCCCTCCGTGTTTCCACGTGACTCAAAAACAAGGCAGCGCAGTGGAGAGTGCATCAGGGTCCTGTCTGTGGCAGCACGGTGCCCCTCCGATGTAGAGTTTGAGCTGTCCCACCACAGAGGGTGCCAGAGGTGAGCATTTAAGAGCTCTGAGGTGCTGATCTGCGAATGCGTCTTTCAGTCCCTGAACAATGTGTTCCACGGTCTCTGGGAGCTTCTTCGTAGTGACTCTCAGAGGTCAGCTGAGATTCTGGGCTCCCTGGCTGAGCTCTGTGGCATTTCCCAGGGGGCTTCATCTGAATACTATGCCTGGTGTCCACACGGGTGGCTTCCTCACACCAAAGGCCACAATAAACTTCAATACTGTCTGTCACTTCATCTGGTGCATACAGTGCGGCAGTGAAGCTGCCGGCTGCAAAGACGACTTCTGGGGTTCGTGCCTGGAGATTTTCCCCAAAGGCCCTTGCAGAAGGTACAGCATTTTAAAGAATGACAATGGAAACAATGACATAAAAATCTGTTACTGCACTGCAGAGTACAAGTGTTCTGCCCACTACACGGTTACTCCACCTAATATTTGTTGCCATTTATACCATAAAACAAGTGCTTGTAGGAGGTCTACTAAAATTTCAAATGCATCACGCCTGCCTGTGCACTGAGAATGGCACATCTCCTTTAGTTCTCTACCCCTTTCTTCATTGCTCTGAAAGAAGACAGAAATGACATTGTCAAGCTCTAAAAGCACTTGTGGTGACTGATGGAAAAAAGAACAAACTTCCTCAATTGTTCCTAATGCAACAGACACTCCGATACCAAGCACCGATTCTGCCACATGTAAGGCACAGGAAGAGTGGAGTATGTGGGCGGCTTGGGGACATTTCTCTAAAAGTCTATAAGCCGCTGCTTTCATTTTGGAAGAAAATCCACTGCACACAAGGTAAGTCTGGCCACGACAATACTACATGTTTAATGCCCAAGTCTCTGTTATCATAGTGTGAAACTTCACAGCCAAAATTGCAGCATCAAATTCGAAAGACAGGAAGCCCACAGATGCCTTCTCAGGTCTGAGATTGGTCAACAAACCTCACCAACATGGGCAGGGGCTCTCACTTCCCCGAGGGTGTCTTCCCGAAAGCCAGCCGCTCTCCCAGATCTCCAGCATCTGTTCCTGCTGTGCTTCTGAACAGAACAGTGTGTGGACTGCGTGGTCTCAAAGTGCTTTCTCAGAACCTCTTCACCAGGATTTACCCAGCTTGAAAGTTATCCAGAGTACAGGGACCTTCTGGGGTCTCATCAGCTTCCAGGTCCACCAGAGGTATGCCTTGTTTCCCATATAAATTAAAATTTCACATACAGATTTTAAGTATTCTTTGTTTTCCTTCTCTCCAAGGGTTCAAGGTAAAATGTCTTCTTCTTGTTCTTCACCCCCTCCTTCTGCACTGGGATGCTGAGCATTGCTGCCGTTTCTTTCTTTATGTTTTTGTTCCTGTTCAGAAGTTTTGTCAATGTTTTTCTGTTTCAGTGTCCTGATTTCATCTTTATGCAATTCTTTTATCTTTTATTTGTTTTCTGTGTCTATTATGTGGATTGTTCCAATGCCTGGTAAGATCAGATGTTGGTATCATAGTCTCTCGAAGAACTGTCCTATAAGGACGAGTTCTACAGATTACAGAGGTCCCAAAGTGTCTGGCACATAACCGATAATGTTTATTTAGTTGATCAGGTGTTTTATCTTCTAAGTGTGCTCTCCTACAATTTTCCACCCACGTCTGGCATCTGGCTGGATCCCGTGGGAGCCTGAGGAAGACCATGCCCCACTGCATGCTATTCTGTGTGCCATTGGGGGCAGCGTGGAAGCTGGGCCTCAGCTGCCCAGTGCCGGGCCCGCCGTCCCCCGCCCCGCCGCCCTAGGGGCCAGCGTACTGGGAGGAGAGGCTGAATAAATCTGCATAGGAGGTTGAGTTTTAGATTGATTTTAAAGAATGTCAGGGTCAGTTCTTAATGGAGAGAAGAGAAAATATTCAAGGAATTAGAAGTCAGTTCACAAACCTATGGAGATCATAGGCTTTCTGAGGCCACTAGTAAGAGAAAACACATCAATCTTTCTGCCACTTAGATGTACCCCATCCAGCTGATTTTTAGATGATTAAATTAAAAGTATCGCTTTCATTTTAAAAAAAACATTTTATGTCTGCGGTGCTTCACTCTCATTTGATTATTCCATATACAAAATCCAGAATTGAATTTATGTAGCACTTCACAGGACAGCTTGATTAAAGTTTAATAAAATGAGAGTTCTAACGGCAGTAGCCCTGCCAGCACATCCCGGGAGCATGGGCTGCAGGGGTCAGAGATGGAGACTCAGCAGTGAGCGCTGAGACCCTCCAGACGACCCCAGCCCAGGTGCTGTCTGCGCCCGAGGACACGAGCCTCGGACTCTTCTCTCAGAGGGTGGGCTTTCTCTTCCCCCTTTCTCTTTTCTGGCCTGTCTGGGCGGCTTCATACCGCTGTTCATAGGAATTCTTCGTGTGTGTGCTCAGGCCTGTGGGCGTGCCAGAGCCCCAGAGGAAAACAGCACCTAATATATACCTTCTGCTACACAGATAGAGGAGGACTGCCCCTGCCATCGCCAAGGCAGGACAAAGCGCAGCTGGAACGTCTCCTCTGGCTCTGGGAGACTGGGTGGTAGGATGGGGGAAAGCAGGGGAGTGAGGGATGACATGGGTGTCAACCCCAGGTCAGCCAGGTGATCCTGAATGAGTCATTTAATTTCTTGGGGCATCTTTCTCCTTTTCTGCAAAATAAGGATCACAGTAGATGCCTGGTCTACTTTAAAAAATTGTGGTAAGGGTCAAATAGGAGCATCTCAAGGCATAAAAAGATAAATAAGCAAAACCCCTCTGCCTTTAAGAGTTTTTACACTCTCATCTAACAGAAGATATGACAGCAGTATCTGAAAACTTCATAGCTGCACCAGGCCAAGGGAAGGGATGGTGTGGAAATACATGAGTCAGGGAGGTGTCACTCCCTCAGTTATCTTGGGGCAGCCACAACACACCAGTAAGTTTCTCTGAACAGAAGTAAAACTCCTCCTGAAGGCTTTTCCCTAGTAGTTGCCTTCCCATTTCTCACACTCTGTGGGATCTCTATGCTGCATAAATCTACGCCTACTTCTTCTTTGGTCTTGAAGATTTGAACAGTGTAAATATGGCCTCTGCTTATAACCCATCTCAATTCTCAGAGCCTCCTCAGTAAGGAGGACCAACCAGAGGACACAACCAGGCCAGTAAAAGATCTGGCAGTTGGGAAGGAACGGTGGGTCTGCGGACTCTGAGCAGGTGTCCGCTGCGACGGTGCAGGTGCAAGGAAGGAGAGGCCAGAGAGAAAACCTCAACTTTGCATTCTCGTTGACGGAATAAGTGCGAAGCAGACCAGTGCTAGAAGACAAAACAGTTCTGAAAAATAAACACGACAAGCTGAAGACGCAATGGAAGCAGTAAGTAGGACAGACACTGGAGAAAATCGGAGAATAGCTGAATAATTTTCTCAATGTCGAAGATTTCAGGCTTTGGAGAGAAAGGAGTCACAGGAACCGGTCCAACTTATTCAACAGTCACATGGAAATGTAGCCCAGAGAAAGCACTGAGTTTCTAGAATAAAGGGAAAGGAATCTTCAAGTGCCTAGGCATAAAAAATGAGTTACTGACACAGGAGAGCAGAGACTTCCTCTACCCGTGAAAGTATTCCAGGACCAAAAACAAGCATTGTGACCGAGCACAGACTCTGGCCTGGATCTTTCAACACAGTTTTTAAATGGTAAAGATCAAGTATGTTAATGGATAGCTTTTATCTCTTACTGCTTTTACAAATAGCGGGTAAAAAAGAACTAACTGGAAATTAAAAGACATAACACTACCCCACCCCCCAAACACTCTATATAACCTAACCTGTCAGTCAAACAGGAGCTTAAAAATTGAGGTGCAATTTATACACAATAAAATTCACAGATTTTAAGTCCACAGGTGGATGATTTCTGACACTCAAATCAAGATACAGAACATTTCCAAGATGCCAGAGAGTCCCCTCTGATTGTTCTTTTTAAATTCTTATTTCTATATTTGTAAGCCAAATTGGCTTAGTTAGCTCCCGAGAACTAAGATGATTAGTGTAGTCACTTAGACCTAGAAACCCAGGTGTCCACTGTGGTAAGAACTCACAAAATACTGCATTTTCTCTTTATCCTTTTTCTGGTTTCATGGGTTGTGCTATCATGAAAATTTTACAAAAAATAATAGTTCATCTTTAAAGGTGAGAAACTAGCCAAATGCTATAATGGTAATCTTAAAGGAACTATTTAGATTCTTATAATAATAAAACAGAGGTTTATTTAAAACTCCTTGAAATAAGTGGTTTGGAATTTAAACCTTTTGATTACCTATGTATTCTTACAGTAAGAGTCCTCGTGATAGAATTTAACTTCTTTTGATTTCTCTTAATGGACAGATAATCCTTGGTATCCAAGTTCCAGTGTTCAGTAATGAGAAAAAATTGTGTTGAGGTTATGAAACAATTCGTTGGATTAGATTCAGTCTCTCTTTGTAGGACAAGAACCAACACCAAGGAAACGCCTACAGCTGCAAAATTGTGTCTTCAGTTACACTATCACAAAAGGTCAGGGGACAGGGTTATGACTCCCCCAAAGTCTACTGTAACTACATGTCATTTTGCTTGCTGTCACTTTTGCTTTGGATTTCTCTTTATTTCCCCGTCTGCATCTTTATGTGTCTGCCTCTGTGTGCTTGCGCATGCTTTGTCAGTGAAAATTGTGGGGCTTTCAAATGCTAACTATAAATTCCAGAATCCCAAACCACCACTTCAAGAAGCTGAAGACTTCTGTTAAATGTGTGCATCATAAGACACTGACGTTTTATGCCAAAGGTCTCTAATAATATACTAGGCCACGGACCCTTGAGCTCTCGTTACTTTAAAAAGTTAATATTTTCTTAAGTATATCTTATTGATTATGCTATTACAGTTTTCCCAATTTCTCCCCCTTTATCTCTCCTACGCCCTGCACCCCTCCACCCTCCAGCATCCCCTTCCTTAGTTCGTGTCCATGGGTTGTACATATAAGTTCTTTGAGTTCTCTGTTTCCTATATAATTTTTGACCTCTATCTATTTTATGCCTGCCAATTATGCTTCTTCTTCTTTCTACCTTTCCCCCCATTCTCTCTTTCCCCCTTCCCACTGAAATCCTTCCATGTGACGTCTGTTTCTCTGATTCTGTTCCTGTTGTAGTTGTTTGCTTAGTTTTTGTTTTTGTTGTTCTTCTTTTCTTTTAGGTTCATTTGTTGATAGTTGTGAGTTTGTTGTCATTTTACTGTTCATATTTTTAATTTTCTTTCATATAATAATGGCTTGGTGATGATGAACTCCTTTAACTTGACCTTATCTGGGAAGCACTTTATCTGCCCTTCCATTCTGAATGATAGCTTTGCTGGAGAGAGTAATGTTGGATGTAGGCCCTTGTCTTTCATGACTTCAAATGCTTCTTTCCAGCTCCTCCTTGCCTGCAACGTTTCTTTTGAGAAATCAGCTGATAGCCTTATGGGAACTCCTTTTTAGGTAACTCTCTCCTTTCCTCTTGCTGCTTTTAAAACTCTCTTTGTCTTTAATCTTGGGTAACTTAATGATGATGTGCCTTGGTGTGTTCCTCTTTGGGTCCAACTTCTTTGGGACTCTCTGGGCATCCTAGAAGTCTATTTCCTTTGCCAGATTGGGGAAGTTTTCCTTCATTATTTGTTCAAATAAGTTTTCAATTTCTTGCTGTTGTTCTTTTCCTTCTGGCACCCCTATGATT
Organism: Macrotus californicus; assembly: GCA_007922815.1. NCBI lineage: Eukaryota > Metazoa > Chordata > Mammalia > Chiroptera > Phyllostomidae > Macrotus > Macrotus californicus. The sequence goes on from VMDR010006800.1 coordinate 17,172, forward strand.
CGGATATTGGAACATTTCAGGTTGTTCCAGAGTTTCCTCAGCCTCTCTTTATTTTTTTGGACTCTTGTTTCTTCATTCTGTTCTGGTTGAATGTTTATTTCTTCCTTTTGTTCCAAGTTGTTGCTTTGAGTTCTGGTATCCTTCCTGTCACTGTTGGTTCCCTGAATATTTTGCTTTATTTCATTTTGAGTATCTTTCATTTGTTTTATCAATCAGTTCTGTGAGCATTTTGATTACCAGGGCTTTAAATTCTCCATCAGATAGGTTGGCTATCTCCTCATCGCTTAGCTCTTTCTGAAGTTTTGCTTTGTTCTTTCACTTGGTCCATATTTCTTTGTCTCAGTGCACCAGTCTGATTGTTCTGTTTGACTGTTTCTTTAATTCCTTGGTTGTCAGAGCTCCATGCAGTTTGATTTTCTGGCACTTCTAGTTGTTTACTGATTTTAGACTGGTTGTTATCTTCCTTTTGGTTGTGCGAGGAAGCAAAGGGTTTCTACCTATGCCTCCATCTTGGCTAAAACTGCTAAAAAGAGTTATTAACCTTTTAATTGATGACCAACTCCTTTAAAATCATCCAGGACTAACTAGAGAGGAGAATGTGCTTCATGTCTAGTTTTCAATCTGAGCCCTATTTTTTCCCGACTTAGTCCCAGTAAGCAGTTACTTTATATAACAAGGGTGTCAAACTCATTTTTACCAGGGCCCACATCAGCCTCGTGGTTGCCTTCAAAGGGCCAAAATAATTTTAGGACTGTATAGATGTAACCACTCCTTAACTGTTAAGGAGTTGAAATTACATTCGGCTCTTTGAAGGCAACCATGAGCCTGATGTGGCCCCCGGTGAAAATGAGTTTGACACCCCCGCTCTGTAGTCTTCTTCTTCCTGTTTTTCTTTTTTAAATTTATTGATTTGAGAGAGGGAGAGAGAGGGAGAATCACTGGTGTGTTGTTCCACTTATTTATGCATTCATTGGTTGCTTTCTTGTGTGTGCCCTGACTGGGGATCAAACCCGCAACCTTGGTGTATCGGGACGACACTCCAGTCAACTGAGCTGCCTGGCCAGGGCTACTCTATAGTCTTCTGAGTGGGAGGAACTCTTCCCTTCTGTGGACAGTGCTCTCTATGGACATCTTTAAGGGACTTCATTTACTTGGGAAGAGGCGACTGTACTCAGGTTGCCTTGCTGTGAGGAACTCAAGCTTCTCAGAGATGTCAGGTGTTGACACTGTGGTGAGCAGTCCGGGTCGGGTCCCCTCAGCCCCAGTGCCAGACAAGTCAGTGCTGAGGGTTCCAGTGATTCCAACCCCCAAGCTGTCACCCTCAGCCTTTAAGTTTTCCCAACGAAGCCCTAGATATCGTGGTACAAAGGCAAACCAGCCCCGTTATGCCCTTTCCAAATTCCCTGACCCATGGAATCCAGGGCCATGATAAAATGGGGGTGGTTTGTTACATAGTACTGGAACTGGAGCGCAAGTTTGGAAGATGGAGTGAGGTGCTACTGTGACACGACCCTAAAACAGCTGGCACTGGCTTTGGGAAATGGGTGGAAGCTAGAAGGGCCTTCAGGAGATGGCTGGTAGGACCACGCCAGGCTGTTGGGAGGCAGTCAGTGACGAACTGAAGGTATGGGGGCAAGGACAGTATTATCTCAAGTATGAGGAGAGGGGACCCTTGTTAACAAGGGGTGGAAAATTTGACAACACTGCTGCCTATGGGAAGGTAGAAAATAGAAAATGTGCCCAACAAATTCAATAATCTGGAAAAGGATTTCTACACAGAATACTGAAAATGCCATCTGGCTGCTTCTTGCTGCCTTGTGAAAACACACGAGGAGAGAGACAATCTTAATAAAGAACTGTTAGCCCTGGCTGGCGTGGCTCAGCTGGCTGGAGTGTCGTCCCGTGCACAGAAAGAGTGTGGGTGTGATTCCTGTTCAGGGCACACGTCTAGGTTGCAGGTTCAGTCCCTGCTTGGGGTGCATATGGAAGGCAATGGATCAATTCCCAGCCCCCTCTGGAATCAAGGAATATATCCTCAGGTGAGGATTAAAATAAATAAAGAACTGTTCAGCCTTCTTGCCAAATTTAGAGGAAATATAAAGGAGCCTGTTCTTGCTGAGTTTGAAAACAAAACTCTTTCTTATTTACAGCTTCTCCAGATGGCAAATGATTCCGAATGAAATGGTTTTAGGGCAATGAGCAAATCCGGAGTGGGATTGTAAAATCCTTTGTCAAAACCTCAGAAAGATCTAAGGTGGTGCTTCACAGAAACTTCCAGAAATGAAAGCCTCTCTAAAGATCTTCTGGGTATTTCCTACAAATTTTCTCTATTAAACGACAGGGCTCTTAGTAGTCGAAAGGACCTTATCCCACAGCACCTCAAAAGGAGCCCAGAGTTCAAAAGAGTATCTTTGCAGAGATTTGTGGGTGTGCATTTTGTCTAATAAAGCGGATTATAAATTGATGCACAGTTAAATCCACCAAAATTTCAAGGGAACTGTATCAGGTTGGGCTGAAAGGGACAGACACATTACAATATGTGACGAGCCTTTTGGACCCCCAACCTTTGGAAGCAGGAAGGATACTAAGAAGGCTACTTAGTGGCAAACACGGATGGCCAGTGACTTAGGTGCCTCCCATTCCCCATCTCTTGGAACGAAGTGTCTGTTGGGGCATTCCATCCCTGTATCAACGTCGTATGCTGGGTATGTGGGGCAGATAACTTGTCTTTTTGAAGATCTGATGTTCACAGGTCTCTAGGCTGAAGGAACTCTTGTTGAGAAACTGCATGTAAACTGACTTAGATGATGAGATAATCGACCACAACCCTGAACCTGATACCGTAAGGCGATGAGACTTTGGGGCATCCTGGAAGGACAAGGGGAAGTGCATTTTGAAGTCAGAGTAATGTAAATAATTTCTAACCAAGGAACAGACTGTGGAAGACTTAGAACCTGTTCACAAACCCCTTGACATGCCTCCCATTGAGAAATGGGGGGAGTGGTTTATGTGCCCTGCCCTTGAGTCTCGGCTGACCACAGACTTGCTTTTACCTATTTACTTCTTTAATCCTCACCTGACGACATACTTTGTATTGATTTTAGAGAGAGAGGAAGAGAAAGAGAAAGATAAGGAGGGGTGGGGGGAAGGCAGAGAGGGCAGAGAGAAACACGGATTGCCTCCTGTGCGTACCCAGACCAGGGATTGAACCTACAACGTTTTGGTGTATGGGATGACGTTCCAACAAACTAAGCCATCTGGCCAGGGCCAGACTTGCTTTTTACCACTAAATTGCGACAGAGGTGATGCTGCATGACTTCTGAGGTTAAGTATAAAAGGGGAAGCAGCTTCTGCCTTGTTCACTGGGACATTCATGGTCTGAGCTCTAGGTCACCCCGTAAGAAGTCTGAGGCCACCAATGCTATGAGAAAGCCAAGCACGTCTGAAAGGCCTCAGAAGGCTCTGCAGTCCGCAGTCACACTCCGCAAGGCCTCCCAGCCAGGCGTCAGTCATCTGCGTGAATGAGCCTTCAGATGAGTCCAGCCTCTGGCCCTTGAATCAGCCCCCATCTTCTTGTCTTCTGAGCTGAGGCCTCAGATATTACAGAGCACAGACGAGCCTTCTGCTTTGCCCTTCCTGAATTCCTGACCTAAAGAACCCAGGGCCGTAATAAAATTGGTGTGGTTGCAAATTTGGGGTATGCAGCAACTGTGACCAGAAAATAGAGAAATCTTAATTTTGTCAAGCTATTATGGAAAGAATGCATAGTTTGGGATAACTGGGAGTTCATTTCTTAACAAATATCACTTTCAGCAAAAATGTTAAAAATTTTATCATGTTGGAACAATATTTAAGAAAACACTAGACTTAGAAGAAGTGTTTTGCAGCTTCATTAAACATAATAAAATTATTATTTTACTTTCTTAAGGATTCTTAGTTGTTATGGTGAACATTAACTTGTAAATGTGCTTTTAAAACAGATGCATCTCCAGGGCTGCTGGAGTTCACGTGGCTGTAGCCCTGGACCACAAGCTCCCAAACTACCCCAGTATGTGTAAACCACAGGACATTCCAACAGTGAAATTAGAATCTAACAGCCTGTTATACAAAATTCGGGCCACGAGCAGCCACAAAAAATTGTCTTAAAGCCAAGATAATCGACTTTCTACACAAGCAACTCATTATGAGTCTAGGACTATTGATCAATATATTCAGGTGAACGGAAACACTTGTAATCCACAGACTAAAACGGCTAAGTTAGTATCTTTGACTGACAAGGACTTTCAACTCTTGATTTTAAAAGCTTGATGAAAGTAACACAGTAAAATTCTTTAAAAAGCGTCCAACACTAATCCATCAAACTGCACTGAATAAATAACATCTCCACAGTGAACTTCAATTTCTTCCAAATATCCCACACACCATCAAGAAGAAAATTTACAACCTAGATAATGTTCTCATCGCAAATGAATGCTGTACTTGACAGAATTAAATACAAATTCCTTTGCAGAGTGTCACACAGGGAGCTGGGCCTGCCAGAGCCACCTCTTTTAATTCGAATGCTTGAATTATTTTTGGACTTTGTTGGGAATGCCTGCTTTGTGCCATGTATATTTAGCTCTTTTATTTTTAGATTAAATTTGTCAAATTCCTTACAAGAATGGTGGTTAGAACCTACCAGTTCATGGGTATCAGCCCAATGGCTAATTGTTTTATTTTTGCTAAAACTCTCAGACAGGCCTATGAGAGGCCCCGCTCCGAGAGCGCCTGGCAGTTTGACTTCCTGGGTTTGTCCTGCGACATGGAATTCAGCAGTGTCATGAAAAGTTGAAGTTTAACTCCAGAAATGCTGCTCTGAGGAAATAACTCAAGAAATCACTTCAACAAGTTTTAATGCCAAGCCGTCTAGTGGATGGAACTAGGTCCCCTCTGAGTCTTCCTGTGCTTTCTGTTTCCATGTATTGCGACCATCAGTAGGCCTGCCTGGGAGAGACTGACACCTTCAGCCACTGTTACGGGCCTGGGAAACAGAATCAGATTCACCACGAGGGCGCACAGAGCCAGACAAATGGCCCAAGAGGGTGCTTCTGTAGAAAGAACATGCAAAATTTAGTGCATACACTTTGTCATGTCAATTTTCACTATTCAGAGGATGTAAGAATCTTCTCACTTACATTCTGCTATCACCTGTGGTTCATTTAGGCCAATGACTATCAACTCTGACTGCCTATCAGAATCCCTGGGGATACTGACTTACTGGTCTGAGACCAGGCGTCTACTTTTTAAAACCTCCTCAAGCGACTGTAACTGCACAACCATTGATTTAGGTAAAACTATAAAATAACTGGGTCCTGGAGAATCAAGTTATTATTTTACAATGCTAATTGTTTTACTAGTTGAATCAAGTTTCATATTATCCACTTTAAATTTACTTTTTCTCTCTCTTAAAATACCAACTTAATTAAGTTGCTTTCCTAATTGGTCTTTTGATTGAATTTTTTAAGCATAAAAATCAATGATCCTCTCAATGCAAAAAGATTACTCTGTCACTTTTAGGTTTATTTCCCTTATCCTATGTTTGTCAACAAGTTGAACACCTGTGTGCTAGTATCTTTCTCTTTTAGGGATGATGAGTGATCTTCGATTGTACCCTGGTCATTTGGGAATTGTGTTATCAGACTCTGGATCTAATTAAATTTTCTATTTTTGTAGGTTCCTACGACACGTGGACCAGCAGCGGGGAAGGGCAGCGATGCTTTACTGCTGGACGGGAGTGGGAGTCCAGGTTTGTGTGCTGCTGGGCTGCTCGTTTCCTGGTCCTTTGGCAAGAGACAGAAGAAGCTTCTCTTGTCTGTACATATTGGTGTTTCTGTGCTGGGGGCTTTTCCAGCTCCCAGTCCAGGGTACAGAGGAGGCAAAAAGGAAACCCAGGGAGCTCTCGGGCATATTGCTTCTTGAGTCCTAAGGTCCTTAACTAGTCTGCCTACTCTCCATTTCTCAGTCTTCTTATATAACATAAATTTGTTTTATAATATAATGTCCAGAGTTTTTAGATATATTTAGGGAGAGGGACAGGGAGAAATGCATCCATTCCGCCTTGCCTAGAACTGGAAGTTCCAACCCTCTCTTCCAGATCACACGTGCACATCGGCTAGAAAATGCAGCTCTCCCCTTGGAGGGTTTACAGGACAACTGAGGAGTCAGGAGGCCTGTATCACAGCAGCGGGCAGCAGCCGTGTGTGGGGAAGGCGGTTGCAGTTTTCCTCTTTAAAATACTGGTAACTCTCAACTGTGTGTCCAGCTTAGACCCTTCTCTGGACCTCCAGGTGGGTAGACAGGCCTCCCTGGGGGGCCCATGGGACCACATATCTGACTTGGCCAAAATGAAACCTGCCACCTTGTCCTCAATGTTCCCCTTCTCAGGACCCTATTTCAATGAAGTGCCACCAAAAACAGTATGTCCCAAGCCCCAAAAAGAGTTCACCTCCACTGCCCCGCCCCCATCCATTCTCGGCTGGGAGGTAGCATGGAACAGGCAGAGCACAGGCTCTGGGCACTGCCTCTCTATGTCCTTGGCTAAGTCTTACCCATGCTCTGGGCATCAGTTTCTCCACCTTAAATGGGGTTAATAATATTGCCTATCTCATAGGGAAGATGAAAAATTACCTAAATGAATACATGTAGAAAATTAAACGAGGGCCTGGCACAGAGAAAATATTTTTTAAAAACTTAACTTTAAGAGTAACTCAGAAACCTCTTACGTCTTTTCTATTTCTGGTGCCATTGTTTTCGCTGAGATTATTTCAAGAGCCCCCGAAATGGTACTTATTTCACCAGCCTCATCCCACTTCAGTCCATGCTTCATCATGCTGCCAGAATGAACTTCCAAGAAAATAAACCTCATCATGCCATGTTGGTCAGTACTGTCCAAAACAACAGTTCACACATTCCTTTAAGAATCTGAAAAAAAGCTACAGGTGCCCAGCGTAGAAATGCACAAGGTTTGCAGGTATGCATGATCCCCTGAAACTCTTCCTCAACTGGGAGATCATTCCCATGCCCCTCCTCCATGTTCTCTCCCAGCAATTCATGCTTACCTTTGTTTTAGCACGTAGCAAGCTGTACTGTGATGATTTCTGTCTGTATTTGCCTCACTTCGCTAAACAGTAAGCAGAGGCTCTGTGTTTCTCATCTTTATTTCCCTAGTACCTAGCACAGTGCCATAGTAGCTCATAGTAGACAGCAGACGATCAAAATTTATTGAATGTGTGGAAGACAAAGTAAAAGATGTAAATGAGGTCACAGGGTTCTCTTCACAAGATCACAAAGCTTTCTAGAAAACACACACACACACACACACACACACTCCCTCTCTCCATCTCCGTCTCTCTTGCATATGTGCACACACACAGGTGAGGAGAACATCTCACGGCAGAATTAAATTTGGGGCAAGTCCAGTTTTTAACCAATCATTCCAAGAGAAATAGCTAGAACCACAAAAGTGAATAAATTTGGGGAACAGAATAGCTAGATCAGTGGTTTTCCTCCCTGGCTTCACAGGATACTCACCTGGGGAGCCGATGATTAGGCGTGGGTATCGGAATTTGAAAAAGAAGGCCCCAGGCCCCAAATGTGCAGCCAAGGTTGAGGACCCCTGAGTTAGAAGCTACTAACAATTTTGACTTAGGATTCAAAAGTGGAAACCAAATAAAACAAAAATCAGATCTCCAAAGAATCAGGTTAGCCGTGAAAGCACATTTTTTTCTGGCCCGCCCGAGACTGTATGCAGCACCTTTTTTCCCTACATGTTTCTTCTTGGAAACAACAGGATCGCAATTAAGAGAGAAACAGCTGTGCAAACAGAAGCACAATGTGACAGCTCTCTTCAAAGGTGCTGTTTTTTCCCTTTCTCTCCAACTGAAACAAAGCACAGGTTTTTTTTTTCCCCTTCTTTTCTGTGTCCCAGTGGACCATCCTCGAGAGCCTTTGACACGTGGAACACGGCCAGTACAGAAGCTCTAGTCCTGATCATGTCATTCCCTGCAGGGTCCCCTGGGCCTACAAGCCACTTATTCTTAAAAGGTTAAGATGAAGTATTTCAGAAAGCAATTATTATTGTAAGGAAGACTTACATAAATAAACAAAGGGAATGGGAGAGAAGAGCATACCGCAGGCAACCGAGCCAGAAGACGACCAGTCTTATGGTTCCCTTGGGCTTTGTGTCCAAAATATGTGCACTGAAATCCTGCACTGGGGGCCAACTTCTCTGAGAACTGTTTTTTTCACTGATAAAATGATATTTAACTTCCTGCACGGGAGATACAGCATATTTAAATCACCTAATGCCTGGCATTGGGCACGTGACAAATGTTAGTCCTGTCATTTTTTTCCCTTCCTCTTCAAATAGGTTTTTTGTGGTATGTGCTATTTGTCATAAAAGGGAGGCAGTGGCAGGAGGTCATCGTGAGGACTGTGATTCCAAGGGCTCCACTCCCCGTGAGCCTTGTCACCTTGGGCAGATTACTGTATCTCTCTGAGCGAGTGTGCTCTGGAGAGGAAGGTACGGCCACGGGCACCCGCGCAGCTGCCACAGGCCTGTGCTGTGGGGCCTGGTGGGCAGAGACTGTGCAAGGTATGCACTGTGCCACTGCTCAGGGCCGGGCAAACGCGCAGCACACAGTAGGTGCTCACAAATGTCTACTGCATAAGGAAGAGCCCTGCCTCGGCTTGGTACCCTCTATTCCTGCACGGGCAGAGATCTTTTATGTGGATGTCTCCACTCAGGGCTTTGTTTTAAAAGGGTCTCATTTCCAGGAATCTGACCTCTGGATAAACTGAAATAAATATGTTGTACTAATTTTCTTATGCTTCAGCTTTTAAAAGGCTTTGTGTTTCTTTAATGAGATAGCTTTTTAAACGGGGTCATAAATTGGCTCCAAAGATTGCTTCTTTCAGATACTGGTTTGGCACATCTTTTACATTTGTAATTGAATTTCCAAGTACAGTACTGATGAAAATGGACTCTGCCTCCTGCCGGAAAGCACTGGCTTTTGACGTTATGAATCGGTTTGCCTAGCACAGTCTAACTAAGCTGTGGCCTCCAACCGTGGTGACAAAGGGCATTTACTCCTCAACATGTGTCAGAAAGACAATCAATAGGTTAGCTCCGAAATTCTCATTTGTTTCTCTCTTATTGAAAAAAAAATAAGAGAACATGGCTAGATGTCACATATCTTAGAAATACTTAAACCTACATGGATCGCTCAAATACAATAATAAAATCAATGAATGCTAAAAAAACATTAAAAGGGGTGTGGAAAGGCTGTTTCATGGCCATGGCCATCAGAGCATTGAGAGATTTTCACAAAGTGAAACTGAAACCTTAACATTTGTATCTTTAAAAATTCTTTATAGAGACATCACTTTCCCCCCTAAGATAGGGGTTTCCAAATATCTAATATTAGTAAACAACTCCCTTTGTTATAACAGGCAAAAATACAAATATTTGCACAAAATGTTCAAAGTAACACAGCTTCCGGGACCTGCTGAGAATTAATAAGGAAGGAGAATTTATTACTTACATGAATAAATAAACCTGAGTGCCACTCAGTGTCTGACATTAAGGGATTATGTCCTTTCCATTTACGAGGATTAATAAACATGGTCTAAAGGCTGGGGGGAGGAGAGAGGGGAGAAGGCTGGCACACACCCGCTCGGGTGGTGCCAGAGGTCAGCTGACTGCCTCCACTGATTACCATGGAAACACCTTCTCCTGGGACATGGCCAGGAGGGTAGGGTGCTTTAGAGATGGTGACGGGGAGCAGAGCTGGCAGCCCATGGATTCCAGTAGGGTTCACCCCTGTACACATTACAAGGACGACCAGTCTTCCAAATGAAACGATATCATTCCAGCAAGTCGCGTCAGACAGAGTAATAAAGCATGAGGCTTGGCACAGTTACAGCCCATTTACTGCTACAACTCGGTCACATCAGTTTAGATAACTGTCTCTTTTCTCTCCCCTGCTTGCTTCGCAGTCTTCACAGAACTAAAGGATGCATTTGTGTAATTAATTGGCTGCTTCCTTAACCACCACGCCCATACTGATAAAAAGGGACTGTATCAAACAGCATTAATGGGCAGATTCAAACCTTCTCTAACCCAACCCATTGGGCACAACTCACCCACAAAAGGGTAAGAGCAGTCCCAGCTGAGGTCAGGTTAAATGTTTCCATTTATGCGCTCTCACTGGAAACCAGTGAGCAGATTTTTATGTTTATGCAAATTAAGCTCAGTCTTGGCAACCGGCTCCCGGAGCACTGGCTGGGGAGAGCCGAGGCCCACGTGACTCAAATGGCAGAGGTGCACGGATTCAGGCAACGCGTGTCAACCACAGGAAGTGACCCTTCCCACCAATTTAGTGACCTCGGTGCTGGTTCTCAGTGTCGGAGAGGTTGTGATCAACGTTTGGGGCACAGTGTCACTAGTTCTGTGGGATACTTCTTGCCTTCGTTCTCTGTATCGAGCCCCGGCAACCACAGCTCAGCCTCCCTCCCAGCTTTGCTAAACACTCCCCCTCTGACCCCACTACTCCTGCACACGTTGTAACCTTTCTTGGCAACTGTATTGGAATTAATGCTTTAATTTGACATTACAACTTACAAATACAGCGTAGAGAGTGATTCAAGGGGAACAATACCAATTTGACAACACACATTCCAGGTGGCTGAAACCCTAGGCTTAACTATGCAGTATTTATACACAGAAAGTCACTCGGTGGCCAATAAAGGTGTCACCTACAACTTGAATGTTTCATTCTCGGATCGTTGCTGACAATAATCTGACCATGCCGTTTGCGAGAAGTGTGTTACTGAAAATACTCCCAGAAACCTATCATAATTTCCTATTTTGATCTTTCCTGGGAAGAGTGACTGGAATCATTGTTAAATGATAAGCTGGCTGAAAAGTTTTGCTAGTGGAAGGGAAAAAGACGCCGAGTTGATCCCGTAGTTACATTTTGTTTAGGCTTACAGAAGGGTCAGTCCTTATCTCCCGAGCACAAACCAGTCACTAACTGAGTGGACAGTTAATGCTTGTCGCTGAAGATGAACTCAGCCCCCAGTGTGTGCTGAGTTCCGTAGTTGAGGGTACCAGAAAAACACGCGATACCACTGTACACCTGTTAGAATGGCTAAAGTTAAAAAAAACTGAGAATACCGAATACTGATGAGGATGTGGAGCAGCAGGAATTCTCGTGAATCGCCGGTGAGAAGCAAAATGGCGCAGCCACTTCAGAAGGCCGCTGGGCAGCTCTCCCAAAGCCAAACTCAGTCCTGTCACATGATCGAGCTGTTTTCCTCACGGGTATTTACTCAAATGATTTGAAAACTCGTGTCCATATGAAAACCTGCATGTGACTGTTTATAGCTGCTTTACTCATAACCACCCAAAACTGGAAGCAACCAAGACGTCCTTCAATACGCAAATAGATAGACTATGGTATATCCACACAATAAAATATTATTCAGTGACTAAAAAAAAAACCTGAGGTATCAAGTCATGGGAAGAAGACACAGAAGAACCTCAAAGACCCACAGCCGAGGGGAAGAAGCCAGTCTGAAAGGGCTGCGTGCTGCATGGGTGTCACTGCATGACACTCCAGAAGAGGCACAAGTAGACAGCACAGTGACTGGTGGATGCGGGCGGTTCGGGGAAAGAGAGACTGGTGTAGAAATACGTAAGAACCACCAGGTAGCTTTTCCTCCCTGCCTGCCTGAGCCCTGCCTGCCGTCATGGGTGACCTGGTAACTGCCTGGACCAGGAAATTCATGACCAACAGACGACTTTGGCAGAAACAAATGGTTGCCGCTGTCCTTTACCTGGGAAAGGCAACAGCACCTAAGACAGCGATCTGGGAAAAACTAGCCAATATGTACATGACCACACCAGATGTCACCTTGGTGTTAGCGTTCAGAACCCATTTGGGTGGTGGCGAGACGACCGGCTTTGGCAGGATGCATGATTCTTTGGACTGCACAAAGAAAAGTGAGCCCAGACCCAGACCTGGAAGCCACGGTCTGTACGAGAGGGAGACCTCAAGGAAACAGAGAAAGGAATCGCAAGAACAGAACGAAGGACACCGGGGCAACTGCAGAGGCCAATGCTGGTGCTGGCAAAAAGAAGGGGAGCAGAGTCTGCAGTGACCTTATCCGCAGTGACTGTGCAGATTTTTCATGAGAGGATGAGTAAACGACAAATGCTTAAAAAAATGTTAAGAGCAAAGTACTGGAAAATACTGGGTATGACAAGAGACTGAGAAAAGAAATTAAAAGTAACAGGTACTGTTAGTGATAGGCAACTTATGAACAGGTAATATTTGAGGGTGATATTTACCTTAATTTTTTTGCTAAATTCTAGTTGTTCACAGGAAAACACAGGGGGTCTATTCTATAAGCTGTAGGAAATTTAGGCCACGGTGGGGGGCAACATAATAACAGCTTATCTGCAATGACATTTTCCGAAGATGACCCACAAGGCAGAATTAGCTGCGTATGTGCCATTTTTGTTGACATGCAAGGTATAACGTTAAGTATGTGAAAGTGTGTATTCAAATAAAACGAACATCTCCTGATTTAACTTCCAGTTTACAGGAAATACAGGGACCAGGAGAGTAAGGTGAATGAACCATCAGAAAACAATCAGGCAAATACAAACAAGACTAGTCCTGGATTCTTTAAAAGGTCAATGTCATGCGTATCAAGTACTGGTGAGGATGGGAAGAAACCAGGACTCCTATACTGGAGGGGATGTAAAACAGAGCAGACGCTTTAGAAACGTGTGGAATTTAAAAAAAAAAAAGGCATATGTAAGATATGCTTTGAGCAATGGAGGAAATTTGCGTATGTATTGGATATTAACTATTTTGGAAATACTACCTTTTTGGACATGAAGAAAGTACTGTGGTTATGAGGGAGAACGCACACAGGAGCATGTGAGTGGTGAAGGGTCATGAGAGAGGCAAAAAGGAAACACTGAATGCAGGTGGAGGGCACAGGGGTGTTCCCTGTCCTGTTCTTCAGCATCTCTGAGCATTGGGAAATATAATAAGAAAAAGTCAGAGGGAAAGAAGTGGCAGTGAACTCTGAGGGGCAGAAAGTTCTCAAGGCAGGAAAGACACCTCTACTGAAGACTTCCTTCGTGCCCTTCCTTCCTTGCTAACTGCAGTAGAAAACATCCTTCCACAGCTCACACCCAGTTAGTTTTTCATAAGTGAGAAATAGTTGGTGTCTGTTTCTACCACATAAGATCTAGAAGAAAACACATCGTAGATTTTAGAATTTTTAACGTTTGGCGTGGAGGAGACCAAGGAGTATGATTATAGCTCATGTAGAATCAAAAATGACAAGCAGAGTCCTTTAAAAATAGGAGTAGCAAACTGGTGGCCTGTGGGCTGGAAACGGCCTACAGCCGCATTTTATTTGGCTTGCCTGGCATTTAACAATCAGGTGATTTTACATAAGATACAGACTTCAGCTTTTTCTAGGTGAATCCAAAGATGTGGCAGACTGGACTCAGGAAGGACCACAAGTGGTGATAGTTGAGCAGAGGCTGCCCCATGATGAGGTATGTGCTTCATTCATTTCTGAACCTGTCTGACCCCTTAGCGCATTTGACTTTGACAAAGAAAATGGGTAAGCAGTTAAGTTATTCTTTCCGATGAGACTCGCTTTACAACCATCCTCAGCTCTCTTTCCCTTCATATGGATGTGGCTAATGAGAACACTATGTTGGGAAGGAGACGAAATTGAAGGGAGGGGCTTTGAAAATGTATTAACTTTGGAAATTAATAAAATCTTTGCCCAATAGTAATTAAAACAGTAATTGGCACAAGGACAGCCAACAGAATAGAACAGAGCAGAGAAACTGGAAAGAGACACATGGACAGTTATTTATGACCGATGCAGCAATGGTGAGCAATGGGGATAAGATGATCTTCTCAGCAGACGGTGCTGGGCCCAGTGTCTGTCCAGATGGGGCAAAACTCAACCCCGGGCAGCAGCCTCACACAGGCACAAAAATCAATTCTAGGTGGACTGTAGATGTCGATGGGAAAGGCCAAGCAATAATGTGTGTTGAATGTAACAGAGGAGACTATCTCCACAGCCTTGGGATAGTGATGATTTCTTACACAAGAATAAGGCACACATGTGGAACATAAAAAGAACGCCTAGAAGTCAACTACAAAAAGAAAACCCAAAAGAAAAAACAGGCAAGAGAGTTGAATAGGCACTTCACAAAAAGGCATCCTAATGACCAACAAACACACAAAAAGTTGCTCAACTGTACTTGTAATTAAGGGAATGCAAATAAAACCATGATGGGTATCTGTCAACACACAAATGGATAAAGACATGGTATATAAGCATAATGAGATATTACTCAACCGTGAGAAAAAATAGGAAATCTCGTCATTTTTAACAACTTGGATGGACCTTGAAGGTATTACGTTAAGTTAGGGGAGTCACAGACCAACACCGTATTACTTACATGTGAAATCTCCGAAAGATTAACTCAGAAATGGGGGGCGGTGGTAGTTAAGAGTCAGGTGCTGGGGAAAGTGGGGAGACGCTGGTCGAAGGGCACAAATGTCCAGTTGTAAGATAAAGAAGTTCTGAGCATCTATAGCACAGCATGGTGGTTAAAGCTAATAACAACACTGCATTACATACTTGAAAATTGCTAATTGAGTAGATCCGAAATGTTCTCACTACAAAAAAGAAACGATAATTATGTGATGTGATGGAGGTGTTACGTAACGCTACAGGGGTGACCCTTTTGTAATATATATGTAACAAATCAGCGCATTGTATACCTTCAACTTTAACAATGTTATATGTCAATTATATCTCAACAAAACCGGGGGGGGGGGGAACCCACAATGCATAACTACCATACATCTACCAGAATAGCTAAAATTTAAAGGACTGTCAGTACCTAGTATTGGACAAGAAATGGAGCAACTGTAACTTTCATGCGTTGTTGGGGGTGTAAACCAGTACCACTAACTTGGAAAACAGGAATTATTTATGAATGTCGAACAGCTGTTTCACTTCTGGGTATTTGTCCCACAAAAATGTACGCATACAACACCAAAAGATGTGCATAAGAATGACAAAAAGAATCTCAAATATATGAATGAATAAATAAATTGTGGCATATTTTCACAAGGAAATACTACATAGCAATGAAAATGAAATAACGTGGATAAATCTCATAAATATAATGTTGAAAGAAACAAAAAGGAATAGATAATGTCTGATTTAATTTGCATTCAGTTCCAAACGAGCAAGGTTATGCCCCTGAAAATGAAGGAAGAGGTAGTAACTAGGAAGGAACACAGGGGGGCTTCAGGGAGCCCTATTAATGGCCCATCTGTTGACTCTGGCAATGGCTACACAGGTGAATTTGCTTTGCGGCGATTCGCCAAGCTATACACTTAGGGTATGTGCCCTTTTTTGCACGTAAGGCATGTGCCAATAAAAAAGTTAAGACATTTGCCCAAACATGAATGAACTCGTGGTAGGGGTGTCCCACAGGTCAGGAAAATATTCCAAGGGTCTGCCAATCCAGTGACCTCAGTTTTACTTAAATTACCCCAAGCCTCATGAGAAAAGTTTGAAAATCACTATTCCAGTGGGATGCCACCACTAAAAAAATGATTACAACAGCAAAGATGTTGTAGCTGAGGCACTCACTTCCCTAGAGAAACAGAATGAGGACCGCTTTGTTTACTGACACGAGGCACCTGTACCACCGCTTTGACCTGTCAGGGTTATGTGAGCGTGCGGGATGGGTCAGGGTAGAGAAGAGGAAGTGGAGGTCTGAGTCATAACATAGAGAAAAGTTAACTTCAAGTGCTTCCTTCTTCTTTCAATTTAAATTTTAGTTCTCTTTAAGTTTTCTTTTTAATTCTGCAATGTGTTTTGCTTTTAAGTTAACATAAACCGGCTGGAACAACACAACACATAATCTGATGAATTCTTACACTGAAAAAATAATTTGGGCGTAATGCCAGTGCAGTAGGACGTCAACTGCATGACGGCAGCTTTATGTGGTGGTGTTATAAACATTGAAAATATATATGAAACGAAGATGGTTTCACAAGCAATGAATAAACTTAAAGTTTATAGATTCCCCCCCATAGAACATGTACACACTCACGCACGCACATACATGTACCATAGGTTACATGTGGCACAAGTTAAGTCCGGTTTGACAAAGATGGGATCCTGGCCACTGGAATGGGGGTGGGGGCAGAGTCCAAGCACTCAAGGACGCCTGGTGAATCGGGCCCCTCCGAAGCACTCCTCTCCTGCTGATTCCCACTGGGAAGACCTAATGACCCACCTCGAATTCAGCAGGATTTGTGACCACAGTCGAAATGTGACTTGGGCCTAAGGGCAGTCGTCAAAAATTGTGGAGGGAAGCGACCAACTATAATCAAAATGAACTGTAATAATATCCATGCTATCCTAGAGAAAGTCAGGAAAGACTATGCACACGTTTGCAAGTACCTGACAAGGAACGAAAATACCAGTTTGGATCATGTGGCATTGGTTGCCACTGTGAGGCCTCATTGAGACACGGTGTTGAATACACCAGTGTAGGACGAAACTCTAACGGTTTGCTGGGTTGGCTGGTTTAGACCTGAGCCTAGCGCTGGCCCACGCTGCAGAAGTAACTGGCAGTAAAAAGGCGCACGAAGAGAAGCAGAGACTGAGAGAATGGCCGGAACTTGGACTATCTAAAGCGCATTCACACTGCTGAAGGGCCCCAGGGTGATATGGTTCCTGACAGCTGCTTTGCAGCCTGAATGGTAGTGTGTCCTGGATTTCCATCAGACTCTTCTCCCTACGTCCACGTGTCCTTGTTCAAGACAAAGCAAAATGTTACTGAAGATAGTATGTGCTCACAATCTGTTCCCTGGAGCCAGAGCAGACGGGGAAATGAAAAGTAGAGCAGGAGAGGCGAAGTGCGGCATACTCAGCTGTGTGTTTTTGCTGATTTCTCCTATTTCTGAAAACTTTCCAATCTGATTCTGAAAAACGGTGTTTTCATAGTTCTTTTCTTTCCAAGAATAATTTATAACCTGACAGAACCGTAGAAAAATTAGGGCTCATTTAGCACATTAAAAGGGAGTTGAGAAAATGGAGGACCATAAAGAGATTTCCATTTGATTCCATTTCCATCAGTGATTCTCTTTTTCCCACCATTTAATGGATGGATGTTCTCAAATAACTTGTCCCCTTTCTCCCTCTAGACTCATAATTCAGCCTCCAGTTATATACAGATCTGCTCTTAAATTTTATCGTAAGTGCTGGACTCTTTCCCTCCCTGTAATATTAGACCTCCAACTGTCTATGAGACGTATACTTGTAAGTTCCACCAGTACCTAAAACTCAACACAATTAAAATGGAAATCATCCTCCTTCATCCCTTCCCAACTTCTCCATCTCTATTATCAGCAGTATCATTTTTAAAGGTTCCTTGTCTTAAACTCTGTTTTTAATTGCAAAACATTTCAAACATACAAAAAAGTGTAAAGAATAAAATAACAAATAGTCCCTATTATCTAGACTTAATACTTGGCCATATTTGCTTCAGATTTTAAAACATTTTTACTGATCCAGTTGGACATTGCCCATCCCATTCAACTTGCTCCCTCCTAAGAGGAAGGTGATACCCCGAAGTCAGCTCCTCCCAGAAGCACACCCTGGACAAAGGCTGATGAGCCCATAGAATTGAAGTGGGAGGTGGTTCAGGGACGGGAAGGCAGCCAGTAGGGCCCATTATCAAGCCAGCTTCCAGTGTGGGCAACTGCAGCTTCCTCTTTGGGGAGGCTCTAGGAAGTGGCACAAAACACGCTTCAGAATGATCTTGGTCAGTGGTGAGGTGTTAGAAGCATTCACTGCCCCCCGGCCCCCCCCCCCCCGCCACACACCCACTGGTCACTGGGTTGCTGGGGTGGGTGGGCATTTCCAGCCCTCCGGGTGTGAGAGCAAAGTGGGTTCTGGCAGATAATTTTGACAAAGATGTTGGCTGCTGGAAGTAACACTGATGTGCACAAAAATAAGGCAGTCCAGGGGATGGGGCAGAGCACTGACAGTGCCTGTGACAGTGGGTGTCCATCCTACTGACACTCTCCTACCCTTACTGTGATTGTTAAACGTCATGAATTTTTGACATTATATAATACTACTGCTAACACAAACAATAATAAGAATGTGGTGAAGGGCAACAATGAATACAAATATACACCAGTCAGTATAACAATGGAAGGTAGATTGGGAACATCACTTCAGTTCAAAGAGTTGTTTAAATGTTTATTGAATCTACATCCTGTGCCTGACTGATCTCCAGATAACAGAACGTAAGGAAAAGAAGTAAAACGCAAACCACAATTGACGTCTGTTTGGTTCCATGCTTCACTAGACTTCGACAAAATTTGATTTTTTCCTTTACTTTCCTTCACCTCCTACTTTAGGACTTCAGGGTTATTAGGCGTAAACTGTGATTGATATATAAGATTACAATTCCTTGCTAAGAATATATACAATCAAGAATGTCTTAGAATAGCATTTCCTTATTAGCTGCAATCCATTAGCCTTCTCCTGGAAGGAAGAAAGGTTTGTGTGTGCGCGTGCATACACATGTGTGCACGCATATGTGTGCACGTGTGCACAGGTGTGTGTATGTGAGTGTGCGCATGTGATGCATAATGAAGACAAATTTCAACCTGGGCGACAATCTGGGCAATGAGCCTGCAGTGATGTTCTAAACCATTTAGCAAAGTCAGGAATAATTTGCCTTCTTTGTATTTCGCAGCCAACAAGACTCCTGATTTAACAAAATAAAACTACAAAGCAATGTTTCCTATTCCCTTTTGCAGAGACCAAAAGCATTTAAAACAATATTTAATAATATTCTTCACAAATTCTATCATTGGAAAAACACACACCTCCCTCGTTAAGAACCAGCAGACAGAGAAAAATCATGCCATGGGTGAAAAGATCCAACAGTCCAGTAGGATCTTTCTGAAGAATCAGAACAAATAGTCACTTGTAAAGCAGACCCCATAATAACAAAAGTCTTGTACTGAAATTCAAGAAGACACCTATCAAATTTCTTATTTCAAATAAGGAATTCATTCCAGAATTTGAAAACCCGGTGGAGACAGTGAAAAACTGAGTGGGTGTGGATCACAGGTAAAACATACTGATGAAAAAACTTCTGGAAACAGCATAAAATTCACGTTCAAAAGACAGGCACTGTTTCTATACAGTAATTCTCCGCTGTTTCTCTACCTGATCTATTTCCATAAAAACAAGCCTTATGAAAATAAGTAAGAGAATATATTACGTGTAACAGAGAAAGAACAAGCGTCATGAGCCCTGGCTGGTGTGGCTCAGTGGATTGAGTGCTGGCCTGTGAACCAAAGGGTCGCTGGTTCGACTCCCAGTCAGGGCACATGCCTGGGTTGCGGGCCAGGTCCCCAGTAGGGGGCATGTGAGGCACAACCACACACTGATGTTTCTCCCCCTCTTCCTCCCTCCCTCCCTCCCCCTCTCTAAAATAAATAAAATCTTTAAATAAAAAAAAGAACAAGCCTCATGAAAATAAGAAAATATGTGATGTGTAACAACAGGCAAGCAGTGAACAGAATGAGGAGTAGAGAAAGATCACACAGAATGCGGAGTCTTTACCCTTTAAAAAATGCCTTCGTTAATCTACTGGAAGCTTTGGATACTCCTTGTGAAAAACTGTACATTTGTATACACATAAGATTGGCATAAAATTCCAAGAACTCACGGGCATCCTAAAGCCCCAAAGGTTTTAGTGACCAGACTGTCACTGATCACCACAGGTGGTCCATGAACGCTGAGTTAATAGCCCTTCAATCGGAGAAAGCAGAGCACTTACATTGTAGAGAGGAATGGTCTTCATCACTTTGTACTGCTTGGTGGGGTCCATTTTGTACAGGTGGCGATCAGTGACAAAAATGGCTCGGTCTTCTACCTTACTAAATCGATTGACCTGTAAGAGAACCAACCAATAACTGTATCATCTCAGGAAGAACGAGCCAAATTATCTGCCGGGAGGACATCTAGGGGCAGAGGTGGCTGACTGGAGACGTGTTCTGTAACGGGGGGTTCCACGTGTGGCCACTCTGCTGGATGCAACAGAGATCTAAGAGTAGCCGTTTCCAGATTTGCAGAACTTTACCATTTAAATTTCACAGCTTTACAATTTAACAGGGAAAACAAGAAAAACACAAAATAATGAACAGACTGAAAACATGTAACCCAGACACTATAAGGAAAAAGATAACCCACTGAATGGGAGAAACATTTTACAAGTCATATGTCTGATAAGGGACTTGTATGGAGAACATAGACAGAATATTTACTGTATCTAGAATATACAACTTAATGATAAAAGGACAAAAGTCCAATGAAAAATGGGTGAAGAATCTGAATAAACATTTCTCCAGAGAAGATACACACAGAGCCGGTAAGCACATAAGCTCATGCTTGTTACCATTCGCCACCAGGGAGCTGCAAATCAGAACCACAGTGAGACTCCACTTCGTATCCATTAGGATGACAATCATAAAAAAGACAGATAATAGTAAGTGATGGCCAGGACGTAGAGAAATTGGAGCTCTCATCGCCTCTGGTGGCACTATAAAATGGTCCAGTCGCTTCGGAAAACAGCCTGGCAGTTCCTCAAGCAGATAAACATAGCCATATGACCCAGAAACCTCACTCCCAGGTTCATATAATCACACGAAAACTTGTGCCTAATGTTCACAGCAGCATTAATCATGGTAACTGAAAAAAGTAGAAACAACCTGAATGTCAACTGACGAATGGATAAATAAAATGCGATCTATCCTTAAAATGGAATATAAATTGGCAATAAAAAATGTATTGATACATGCTATCGCATGCATGAACCTTGTAAACATGGTAAGTAAAATAAGCCAGTCACACAAATTGTAAGGTGCCATTTATACGAAATGTCCAGGGAAGGCCCATCCACAGAAACAGGATGTGCTTTAGTGGTTATGTAGGGCTCGGGGAGAGGAGAGGTTTGGATAAATGACGGCTAAGGAATGTGGGATTTCTTTTCCGGGTAACAAAAATGTTAAAAATTGACTATGGTAATGGAGACCCAACTCATTCCATCATAAAACCTATTAGAGTAAAAAATGATCACTGCTTTCTATGAACTTCTTTCCACAGTTGTAGAATAAATATACAGAATATATGTGGAATTAAGAATGAAATAAAAAATAACATTGAAACCAACCGGCTTACGTGGTTTGTTAGTGCAAAATGCTGGGCACACCATTTCATTACTTGTTGTTTGGACAGAAAGATAGGAAAGAAGGCTGCGTGACGCTCCCACACATACCAAGGCAATCAAGTCACCCCTGTCCTCAGCCTGTATCTTCTCGTGAAGTTGAGCTACTCTCCCTGTCTCTATTAAAAGTACGAATTTTTCACTTGATAATCGGCAAGCTTGAATAATTTCAAGGACAGTTGACTTGTAATTTTTAGACCATGGATGCTTGTTATAAAAATATACTTGTTAAAACGGTTTGTGTAGAACACCGTGTTTCATTATTTATTTATTTTAAAAAATCCTCACCCGAGGATGTGTTTATTGATTTGAGAGAGAAAGGAAGGTGGGGAGAGAGAGAGAGAGAAAAACACTGATGTGAGAAGCATCGACTGGCTGCTTCCCAGCTGAGCCACCTGGCCAGGGCAGAACACGGGGTTTTTAGCTTACAGCTGAGGCTATGTTTGGCAAGAGGTTGGTTTTACTTATTAATCTTGTGATGATTAATCTAATGACTATAACCTCATTGATAGAGGTCTAATTCAGTCGATATGAAAGATACGGATTGTTTTAAATTGGAAGTATCTCAAAAAAAGCTGCTTTCCTTGTAAAATAGTTTCAAATGAGTTATCAAAATAGTTATAAAAAAGACTGACCACTTCACTTCACAACAAAGTAAACATTTTACTTAAAACAGTACGATTCCTTCTTTAATGAAGGTGAGGAGAACTCTGTGTGGTAAAGGAAACCAGAAGAGTGACTGCCTTTGCTGGGAGTGGGATGCGGCAGGGAAGGGGCCCGAGGGGGCTTTCCGGGGTGATGGAAATGGACTTTATCTTGATAGGGTTGTAATTTACAGGGCGTGGGTACTACTTAAAATTCACTGAACTGTACACTTCTGATGATGTGTATTACCTGTATATAAATTATATACCTCAATACAAATCCACAGGCAGAACAAAAATGATGTAGAATCTCAAATATCCACGACAGATTTTTATTTATTGCCCTACTATTTCATGAACAGTAAGCTCCTTGAGGGTTGTGATCATAGGGTACCTCTGACCTTGTACCTCACAGCCCCCAATACAGCAGTGGGCAACCTACAGAGCATTCACTACATCATCCTTGCTGAGCAGCTGGTTTTGAGAGGACTCTAAATCCCACGGGATAATTTCAAGAACTCTTCTCCTCCACACGGGCCAACCAGTGTTGAGATGGGAAAACAGAGGGAGGTGGGGGCAGCACACTGGGGAGGGTGCGCAATGTTAAGACAACACCCCCCAAAGGCAAGTAACAGCACAGGTGCTCAACAGCTTAAGTCCCCATTGGCCGTTTGGTCCTGGGAAACTTTACTTCTGCACTGAAGAAAAAGGGACTGTGGGCTTCTTGCTTTTTGGTATCTGAGGTTGCAAGCTCCTTTGTGAGAACGCTATCGCTTTAATAAAAAAGCTCTCTAACATTAGCGTGAACTGTAGAAGCTCATGGATTGTTACTGGTAATTCGGAATTATTTGTGCTCCTGGTTGGAATTGTTGAGATTTATTTGTATACTGGCTTTTCTCATAAAGCGTCTTCTCCATGAGTTGATTTCATGTTTCTTTTCAGAGTCGAAGTTTCACTGCAACACTAAGCACACAGGGCGCGGACAGACCAGATGGACTGCCCCGAGTGAGGCCGACCCGGAAAAACGTACCTGCGCCTGCATTTGTGGCACTGTAGTACTCGGCAAGGCTCCCCTTATAAAATCTTTAGACTCATCATTTCACTGAAAAAAGTGTCTTCCTAGCATCAGAAATCTATAAATGGGCGGGGGGGGGGAACTGAATTTATTTTTTTCTACAGTTGTTAATCCAGCACATGACTCCTATTAATTAAAACAAATTATCCTGGTAAACATCTACTCGCATAAGGAATTTGATAACTGTTTCCTTCCCCCAAATTTACCATGTGCATTTCTAGGCACTTTATAAGCTGCTGATGATATACAAAGGAATGACATAAAGTCTTTGGTTAAAGTAAGAATCTGAGACTAGTAGACGGAGTTGAGACAGATAAGAAACTTGTAAGTGAAAATCATCTCTTACAAATATAAAGAAAATAAAGCTACGTAATAGGATTGGGAGAAAATGAACACGTGTGTGATTCTATAGAGTGTTATTTTATTAGGGAGTCAGAAAACGCTCACATTTGCAGGTGAATCTTTTTTCTAATGGAATTAATGAAGAAACATTTTATAAATACGTACTTAACTACTTGCTGATTAGCATGTTTCAATGTTATAGGTTTGTGTAACATTTAAGTCATGGCACTGAGCACTAAAAATTCCTGAGGAACTACAAGGTCAGGTTTCTCAGTGATGAGAAGAAAAAGGAAAGCAAAACAAAACAATAAAGAACCCACCAAAACCCCTCAACTAAGTGGAACAGAAGGCACAGTTGTGATATATAAAGTCCCCATCGCTGCTTCCAAGATCTAATTTTCAAGATGCAAACGAAGAAGTTAGAGATTGATTTGAAAACACTGTTAGCATTGGTAGGATATACCCTAAGTACAGGTGTGTATTAGGGCAGGAAGGGTAGGACATTGAAGATATATTGTTATAGGTAGAATATAGCAAACTAAAATTTAAATTTGAGTTTGAATTTTATTCAGTCCTCTCCCTCTTGACTCACAGTTTTAGAAATCAGTCAATTCGCTAAACATTTCCTCATGACCAAAATGTATTTTTTGTCTTGACAAAAATGGTATCTGTAATTAAGAATAAAATAGAGTTGACATGGTGCAGTAATAACTACTCTTGGTAATAACTATTCATGTCACATGGTAAGTTTCTGCCACAGAAGTGAACTGGCACTTGTCAGAAGACTTGAAATAAGAGATGGCGGAGCGTCTACATCAGCATTCTCTAAGTTGTTTATTAGCACAACACGAGCCTTACATGACTCTGTGCAAGAAAGGGCTCCAAGTCAAGTTGGTTTGAGGAACAATGCGGACCACAGCCTTCCCTGGGATACTCATAACCCACCAATACACAAAAGGCTCTGAGAACGCTGCACTTGAAGAGCATGTCCAGAGGTTTAATTCAGCGTTTCCCAAATACAATGAATTAGGGTCCCCTTTCTGAAAACACATTCAGATACTACAGAACACTGGTTTGTGAAACCCATGCGGGAACACATTAATCATCATTTGTTTCCATCTTAGAATATGGAGAATAGAGAACATGTAAGGTGAAAGCTGAATAATAAGCAAAAGTAGTGTTCCTCATCTTTTGTGAATTCATGTTGAAAAATATGAGTATGTTGCAAAAATATGAAAAAACAACATTTTTGCATAATTTCACAAGGTCACGCAGGAGTTGAAGACAATAGGCCACAGTGGTAAAGTGGAGAGTATTGTTCTTTCTATGACAGGTCCATGAGTTAATCTGGAAGCCAACAAAAACCTTAAAGCAGCAATTTTATTGAAATTGTTTAGAACTATTACATTACTTCCATATGCAAAAATGTAATTTCTAAAGAGCACAGGTCATGAATCTTTACCTTCTGTTTTAGCAACTCAAATCATCCTCAAAACATGACCAAGTGAGTGGGCAGGGCGTCCTGTAACAGAGTGAAACTCCAAGCCGCATAACTCAGCTAAACCAAAGTGGAAAGAAAAACTTTTCATATACATATGTAAATTTGCAAGTTCAAACTAAATTAAAATAATTATGGCACAGGGGCACGGATTTTCTTCCATTTAAATTCATGAAGCAATAGAAAAACTGGACTACAGACTAGTAGATAAGATCTCATCTTATTTCTGCTACTTCCTAAGCGAAAATCCTCAGCTAAAGAAAAAAAAAAAATCCCTATCATCTTGCTTTTGCCCAAACGCTTTTAATGATCTGTTGATAGGTTTAGTCAGCCCACAGGGGGCCAGAGAGGAAGTTTCCCTGGAGAGTGAGACCGGGGAAAACACAGGAGTGAGGGCGGCTATTTGCAGAAGTCTCCTGCGTTTATGACCGCAGTTAACAGAAAGTGGCTGCTTCCTAAAGAGTGAAAGCATAGAGGAGGGCTTTACTGAAATGGTGTCAAGTTTATCTTGGTACGTCCTTGGGACGAAAAAGATTCTAAAGAGGACAAGATTCTACAGTGGAGAAATATTATTTTGTACTGAACTTAAAATACAGGCGCATGACAAAGAAGTTTTCAGTTTTTATCCAGCAGGACTCAGGAAGAGACATGCTGTTAGACATCAAATTGTCATCACTGGAAAGACAGAATCGGAGACACCAGGCTTTTCTGTAGTGGAGGATGATCG
Organism: Macrotus californicus; assembly: GCA_007922815.1. NCBI lineage: Eukaryota > Metazoa > Chordata > Mammalia > Chiroptera > Phyllostomidae > Macrotus > Macrotus californicus. The sequence goes on from VMDR010006800.1 coordinate 42,882, forward strand.
TCAAAACCATCCAACCATCTTTGATCAATTGTTCTGATTAGTAATTTGACTTCCCAGGAATCCTGATTCTAAAAAGGAAGTATCCTAGATAGTAGAAATGAGGACTCACTAAAATGGCTGAAACGGTAGATCCCTGTGTGGTTCTGTGAATCTGGTTAGCAAAAGTCATTTCCTGACTGGCTGATCAACTCAAGGTGCACTTGTAAACTAGAGTTTCCGAATTTAGGACTTCAGAATTAGACTCGGGGCTTTGCAACCACTCCGAGATACCGCCAGCAAGCTTTCCTTGATGACATTTACCGTATTTTGCCGTGTATAATGCACACCTACGATTCTGTGCACATTATACACAGGATTATTATGCCCATGGTGTGTGATCATTATACCTATGTATAATGCATATCCTTATTGTTCCCTCAAAAATTTGGGCAAAAAAATGCACATTATACACGGCAAAATAGGGCGTTTCATTCTGAGTTTAAAATCAACTGCTTTCTATTTAGTTAAAAAGTTTATATTACATTGAATTGATGATCTCTCCTTCCTTAGAATGTTTGAACACTGATAGTTATGTTTTTTTTTGAACTACATGAATAACGTTTAATCTATTTCTTCTATTAGAGTATTTGGTCAGTCTGACTAAAGATTTGTCAATTTTGTTGATCTTGACACCAATTTTTGGATTTGTTGCT